>RJWM01037556.1:0-17363 GCA_004363535.1 Dasyprocta punctata | reverse complement strand
AAAGAGCAAAATAAAAGATAGACAATAGGAAGTAGGGAGATCTTTCTCAAATTGGAAGGAGATCAAGAAATAGAGGAAGGGTGGAGTCAAGGGGGCGGGAAGGGGATGGAAAAGGAATTAAGATGTGTTATGTTCATGTACCAACTCCACACAAGGAATGCAATCACTATGTATTGCGAACACATACTAATAAAAAATTTAAAAAAACCTTCTCTCCAGGTAATTTTTTCCAGCAAATTTTTTATTGAGTCTCCATGTGTCCCAAGTCTGTGTTGGGTGCTAAGAATACCAGCCCTGACCTTAGGAAATTTCCCCAAAACTTTTCTCTTTAACAAAAGTTGTACGTGATAGTTTGTCCTATTTGGAATTTTGAACAGAGGTATGGGTGGGAATAAAACAGAGGTGGTGGTAATGATCATAAAGGGAAACAAATGTACAAGTGGTCTGGGGCGTGGTCTCTGGATTCAGTACATGGATTTGAATCTCGGTTTCCTTACCAGAGTTCAGCGCAGCCTTAATCTTCAGCCCTCTGTGCATCGGTTTTACATCTGTAAAATGGGAATGATATGCCAGATAATTCATAGATTTATATTGCTGATTGCCTGAAACAAATGCTCAGTAAAAATTTGATTATCACATTGTGATTGGAAATATTAACAGTTTTCTCCCCTGATAGTTATACATCTTGGAGTAGAAGACTGAATAATGGTTCCAGCATTTTGTCATTTTAATAATATTGTCACAAATGACAAAGGCTACCTTTGTCCCAGTTGTAGAGGCAGGGAAAAGTCAGTTCTGGGTTATTCAGAAAGCTTTATTATTAACATAACTCCTGGTTTATCCCTTATTCATGGGGTGCTGGGTTTGGGCCGGCGAACCCTGCTAGAGAGACGAATGAAGATGCAAGAGACAAAGAATATCTTTGTGAGGCCAGAGATCTTTGCCCAAATGAAGTGAAGCCCTTGACTGACTCAAAGCTCCAGATTTATTGAGGAACAACAAAAGCATAGAGTTTTGCTGAGCACAGATGTTTGTATTAGGTAGCAAGGCACGCAAGCAAGGTACAGTGATGGTTTGACTGAATAATTAACTTTTATCTGATTGTCCTCTCAGAGATTCCTTGTTTTTCCCATAAGGTCCATCTCTGCCCAAGCTGGCAAAACATCTTGTCTTCAAGACATTTTGACTCCTTGGAGTTAGCAGTCGTCTGCCTCCCAAGGCAGCTGGAGCAGATATGAACCCATTGGGTGTCTCAAGGAACTCCTCACATGGATACTTCTTGCATGTCTGTGTCAGAGCACTGTGACCTGTTCAAGGAGTCTTCTGTCCTTAGCTCCACAGCCTGAGCACCTAGCAGTCTTTTATACACAATGGGCATTTGCCAAATGTGAGTTGCTCAGATGCATTTTAAAAAAGTTTTAATTAAGATATATCTTTACTAAATTACAAAATTACTGCATACTCTTTGTAGATCATTTAGAAACTATAGACAAGGTTTTTTTAAAAAAATTTTAATGATGTCTTGTATAACCTGCTGCCCAACAATAACCGTTAACGTTTTCATATATATCTTTCTACGGTTCCCATGCAAGCACACTTTCTTCAGCCAAAAAAGACCCTAATCAGTTGTATTGTACTTTGAGGTAGCCTTCTCTTTTATAAAATAATATATACAACTCTAATTTGTTGTTCTTCTAAAACATCACTTTAAATTAATGTAATACAGGTTGAGTATCCATAATGTAGAAATCTGAAATCTGAACACTTCCAAATCTGAAATCTTCTGATACAGACATGATGCTCAAAGTTTTTCGATTTTAGAGCATTTTGAATTTCTAGATTAAGCATTTTCAACAGGTAAAATCTATGCAAATATTTCCAATTAAAAAAAAAAGTCTCTGAAATCTGAAACACTTCTGATCTCAAGCAATTGGGATAAAGGATATTCAACCTTTACAAGGTAGCTTGTATTTATTCTTCAGCATTTAGATTGTATTCCCTTTTTTGCTTTGATATCAAAATCACTGTTAAGTATTGACATGCTACTGGATATACCCTTATCTTTGCCCGTGTGCTCCATAGATAGTGTTGTGTTTTTTACTTAATACAGTTCCTGCTATGCTTCAGAGTCAACCTATATGGCTTGCCAGGCTATAGAATTAATAAAAAAGATACTCTATTTTTGTCACTATCACTTTAATACGATAGGTGTGCACCGTGTGTATTTGTTGAGTAGTTGAATGAATGGTATTCCTTTTATAGGTTAGTGCTAAAAAACCCATCTGAAAAGATCATATGAAGGCTTGTTGTTTGCTTCTGGGTATGCCAGAGGTAGTAGCCTAGAGGAATGGTACGAAAATTTCATGAGGCAGGGAAAATTGAGGAGTGACCTGGGGTTGAGGCACGAGAGACAAGAAAGAAGGATTTGGGAAGGGATGTGAATGTTTTTTGCATGACTTTTCTTTTTGTGTTTTCCATCAAGAACTTCATTTCATTTCTTCTTATTGACCTTTAGAATAAAATTCTTGGAAGCAATGGGAAGGAAAATAGGACATTTATTTATGAGGAGATTAGTAAGTGGGTGTGAGCATGCTACTATCTGGGACTTCCTGAATTATATTTAGAGAACCCAATTCCAAGTCTCTGACATGTTTAAAAAAATTCCATTTCTATGTTTAGGGAAAAAAAGGGAAGGAAGGAGTCAAAGGGAAAAGAAGGAGCTCTACTGTGCCTATGTGTGCTACAGATTTTCCTGCACCATTGCTTATGCTTTAAAAACATGGAGAAGTTGAAATTATTGAGGTGGAGCTCGGGTTCATTCACTTACTATATAATTCTTGAATTGCTTTCTCCAGGGCTAAATATTAGGAGGATATCTCTGATAAGTGAGGAAATGACTTACAGTTAATGTAGACAAACTAAATTTTGCTTCTTGACTCTGACCTATTTCTGTTTGTTTAGGTGTGCCTTGGATAATTCTTATGGATTAATTTAGAAAATGGTAAATAAAAGCACTAATACATAAAAAAAGACCATTTAAAAACCCAATATTTGGAAGACAGATCTTTTACCAACATTTGCAGGAAATTTATGAAAAATCCAAAGTATTTTAAAGTCAAAAGTATTTTGTTACTTCCATAAAGTGTACATTCAAAAACAATTGATTAAATAGATTTTAAAAATTTAGCATGAATACCCTTTTAATGTTAACTTTATTGTACTTTAGTCAGAAAAACATAAACCTAAAGGAAGTTACAAAGTTCTGAGTATACTGTTTTTTTAAAATTTATTATGCATGCTTATTTTTAATTACAGGCCAGAACCACCTTTTTTTATTTGTTTGTTTATTTTTCTTTGTTAGGAAGTTGCCAAATGGCCACATGGAAATGTTCAGGCCTATTCTGCTCATAGACTAAGACATGGCTTCCCTCCTGTAGGGATTCCCACTCTATACATTATTATACATAATGGAAGTGTAGTTGCAGATGTACAGTTATAAACTATCAGAACTGTCAAATCACACATTCATTAGTAGCCATTACTATATCAGATAGCATAGAAGAGAGTGCTGGGGTCTTCTGCATAGACCTTACCAGCAGTTTCTTGTCTACTTATCCGTATTTAGAGCATTCTTTTTGGTAACTAGGGATGAGAAATGTCAGTAACATTATCAGAGTTTTGCTTTTAATTAGGAGTCACAAAGAATTCTACCCACTATGTGAAATCAAGTCAATTGTTTCATATATTGAAAATAACCTTGGTGTTCTTCATTCATTTGAGTCTCAGAGTATTTTCTTTAAATTCTAAGAGAGCTTTTGGGTGCATCCTCAGTATAAGATAATTTCAATAATCACCTTTGTACTTATAATTAGACCAAAAATAGTCTTTTATAATACAAAAAATTGTGGCATCTTATGCAGTTGGAAAAGTTATAAGGAGCACATAAAATGTTTTGTAATCACATTGGATTTCATATTGAGTGTCTCAGCACCTAGTTATAGTTTTCTTCAGAAATTATTGTTTCTTTTATTCTTAGGCAAAAATAATATGTTTATTTTCTCAGAGTTGAGCATGTAAAACTAGTCTTTTATGTTGGATTCGGAAAAGCACCTTAGGAGATCAATAAATGTTTTGGAAGTAAACAATAAATAAATACCATTGAATTGGTAGTTTTTACCTTGGGACCTTGGGATCCATGAACTAACTGAAGTTTGTGTATAATTCAGATGTCTGTCCTGGATATCTCCACACCTCATCTAGTGTGGGTATCTTTTCCTTTATTGTTTCTGGCAGCTTGAGTGGGACTCCCAAACGTGACACTCTGCTCTGTAGTATCTCTGGAGATTCTTGGGAAACATAATCCCCGTTGTCGTGTCTTGCTCTGGTTTCATTATAGCTCTTTCCCTTCACTTGTTTCTCCATTTGCACAATTCATCTAACCATAACGGATGCTCTTCAGATTCTAGAAAATTTCTTTATTTGGATTTTTTAAAAAGTTTATTCATAGTACCATTGACACAAAACTGTTAGTACCATCATTTTAATAAAAATGTGGGGCATATGAAAACTAAATGCTCTATGCTTCCTTAAAACAAAGCAAAACAACTCTTGTTACTTAACTCACTGGATACCTCCTGTCCCTGGAGTCCTTGGCCATGATGAATGCGTTCATGTCTCTTGCTGTTTTCACCTTCCTCACTTCCCCCTCCTCACTCAGCTACCAGAATATGAACTCTTATTTTATTTTACAGGAAATTGTGTACTTTCACTGTTTTTGTCAAAGTACTTTTTGTCTTGAGGCTTTTTGCTAAGCAAAGACTTTGCATTTTCCTACAAGGAATTCTGTGTCAAAAAAAAAATTACATTTTTTCCTGTTGCAAATGCAAAATACTGTGTATATAAATATTTTTTTGAAGGAAAGAGATATTAACTTGAGTCATATTCTGAACTGTGTGTAGTGCCTCCTTGGAAATTTAAAAAAAAAAAGGCATTGATTGCATTAGGATCTTTCTGAGGCTGGCACTTTGAATATTTTCCTTTAATTTAGAATTTAGGGTCAGCTAAGAGTTGGCTACAAAGTGTGAATAGTTTGTAATATATCATGATCACATTATACACATTTCATATTTATTTCAATATTTTTTTAAATGTAAAAAGGAAAAAGAAAAGAAAAGAAAAGAAAAATTACTCTTAATGCCTTCACCACAGAGATAAACTCTCTTGTCATCTTGGAGCCTATTAACATTTAAAAATACAAGTTACCTTTTAATGCTTCTCATCCCTGCATTTTCCTTCTGTCTTCCCTCTATCTAGTTATATGCGTCAATTACATTAGGTTTTGTATTTTTTTCCTGAAAAAAGTTGCAATAGTTTTGGGTTGGGAAAAAGTCAATCCTTAAATACAACCAGGTTAAACCTCTAGGTTTTTCTTTGGAAGAGCTTGAATTTTTTAACATGACCATTGCTGGTTGTTTCTTCTTATTGTCTTGGTGTCAGTTGTTTTTGATTTAATGTACATGGCCTTAAATAGTGCATAGTGTATTTCTCTACTATCCTTACCACAGAGTACAGTGTTATAGTTGGTGACTTATTCCTGTTGGCAGCTGTAGGTAAATAGCTATCCAATACCTACTCAGTCACCCGTGTTAGCATCCATTGCTGGAAGTATCAGATGCTTCTCAGCTAAAAATTGTCAAAGAAGAGTGGGTGAAATGATTTAAGTACCTTGTTTCTCTGGTTCGTGAGGCTTTCAGGAATTGGGAACATAAACAGTATTTATTGATCTTGATAATTTGAGATGGTAAACTTGAATGGGGTCTCTTAGAAGTAAGAGCACTCAGGTTACTTCCAACTTTGAGGTTCCAACTGTACAAAGAAATAAACAGAATTAATCAATAAATAAGAGGTGCCAAAACTAAAGTGTAAAATTCATGGTGTGAATATACATATGTATTGTGTGCATATATGATACACATATCCTAGGTCTTGTTGCTTGGCTAGCTCTTGTAGAAAACCAAAATGCCACCAAGCTCAAGGGATTACAGGTAAACAGTCATTGAGGTAGTTCTTAGGAATGTGAATTGAGTTGATTGGAGTCCAGCTGAGCTTAAGGGAGGATACTGTTTCTAGCTGTGGTGGCAGAGGTGTGCCTTTGCCTGAAAGTCTGCATGATCCCTGTACCTGTATAGTCCACATTTTTCTTATCTTCCTCCTAAGAGTGGACGCTGTACCACCACATTTTCTTATGGGATGGCGGAAATGTCAGAGTGAGTGCCAGTGTCCATGTGTATTTTAAATTCCTGAGTACATTGCCTGTACTAGCAGTCAAACAAGCAAAGCACACCAAATGGCTGAATCCAACCTAAGGTGTCAAGCATGGTTTGCTTTTTTATGGAAGAATGACAAAGTTACATGTAGAAATGCATCAGTATCAGCAAAGGCACCAACTATCTTGATTCACTTTGAACTATTCAGCATATATAATCCTTTTTTTGGGAAGGGGGTACCAGGGAGAGTATGCATAATCTTATTTTAAGATAGTGAGTGAAATCATAATATCTATGTTTCCAAGCACTATAGCTCATTTAGAATCAAGGTGGCTTTGTCATTGAGTGGGCCTGTAAGAGAACAGAGGAGGCGGCTGATGCTCTGATCCGGATCCTCCACCTCTGATCCGTGTCCTATGAGCCAGAACAGTGGAGTTAGGTGAGCATTTGTCCATTTGCTGTGCTTGCCAATTGACCCAGTTTATTTTGCTCATACTTCTATACCTGGGCCCTCTCAGTCTCCACAGTGTTTTTCTTTTTCCCCTTATCACAACTTTCACTTTCCTTCCTAGCCTTTGACCCATAAAATATCAATAAGTAGTCATGAGTTAGTCAGATTTTTAAAAAAATGGTCTGGTATCCTTACTGGTAGGAATATATTTCATCCATTAAAAATGACCTTATAATGCCTTCATTTATTGTGCTAAATCACTAACTGATCATCTACTTAACATTACCTTGGGGTAATGTCTTGCTTTTTTTTTTTTCTTTTGATTCTCTTTTCTTATGCTATTCTTTTTTTTTTTTTTTTTTTTTTTTTTTTTTTTTTTTTTTTTTTTTTTTTTTTTTTTTTTTTTTTTTTTTTTTTTTTTTTTTTTTTTTTTTTTTTTTTTTTTTTTTTTTTTTTTTTTTTTTTTTTTTTTTTTTTTTTTTTTGCTTTTTGCTTTTTTTTTCTTTTCAGTAGTGAGGTTTGAATGAATACAGGATTAAGTGTATGCTAGGCAAGTGCTCTGTCAACATGATGTTGCCAACAATACCCTCACTCTCCTTATTTCTTAAGACTTATTAAGTGTTTGAAAACATGGTTTATCCTTAACCTTCTCGACTCTAAAATTCCAGACTTTACCCATACTGAGCTACATTGATTTCTCTGAATGAGCCATCCTGTCTCATCCCCAGTAAGTTACTGGACCTTTCAGAAATTGTTTTTCTTATATTTAAAAATGGAATATTCCAGATTTACATGCAAGAACTTGATTGAGAAGTCCTCTTAGGTCAGCACTTCTAGAAGAATGCAGGTTTTGAGAGAAGAAGATGCCAACTAAACTTGCAGTCACAAAAAAGCTTGCAGCCAGTACTACTGGTGACCTCAGACATGGGTAGCACCTCAGAGTCCCTGAATAGGTGTGCTGTATGCTGGCTATAGCCCTGTGAAATTCTCGTTAAATCCTAACTTTCATATCATCTTATTTGGAAGTGGCATCTTTGAGAAGTGAGATCATGACAGAGGAACTCCCCTGAATGGGATAAGGGTCCTTATATATTGCTGGCCCACAGCAGGGGTAGGGGGGTGGCAAGGAATTTTTTGGGGGGTGAGATCCCAGCTTTTAAAGAGCGCACAACACACATGTGCAAGACATCAGCAACAACAGCAGGCAGCATGGAGCACAACAGAGCACACGAGCTCAAGAATGCAAGAGCCACTTGCATCTTTATTGTATAATTATACAGGTTATTACCTCGTATTTACACTCTTACCATAGTGCCGTAACCAGCACATGCATGTTTACCTGAGATACGTCATTGTTACATAGCTGTATCCCACTGTGTGCCTGTTGGACAAGCAGGGTCACATCCTCACCTGTCCTTAGACCCCCTGAGCTTCAAAGCAGCCTGAGTGGTTCCCCACATATATGGTCCCTCAGAGAGCTCCTTTATCTCTTCTGCTATGTGAGGAGAAACCAAGATCATCATCTGTGAATCAGGAATGAACTTTCAGCTGATACTGAATGTGCCAATGATTCGATTTAAGCTTCACAGCCTCTAGCACTGTGAGAAATAAATGTCTGCTGTTTATGAACCACTCAGTTAATGGTGTTTTGTTAGAGCAGTCAGAAAGGACTAAAACAAAAAGAGAATCAAGTTCTACACTTACTCACTGACCTGACATTGGGTGTGGGCTACTCTGGGAGCCAAGTGACTTCAGGTGAAGCTGCTCTCCTCAGCTGAGGACAAGTCTCAATGAGGGACTCAGCTGAGATCCGTCAGCCACCAGCACCCCAGCAGCTCAGGATCAAGAGCTTGGTTTCACAGCAAGAGATCCTATCTCATAGGACAGTTGTGATAAATTCAATGATTCATGTCCAACACTCCCAAAACCACACATATAGACTTATTTTTCGGGTCTCAGCTTGTACATCACCACCTATGGAAATTTTCTATGACTATATCTCATTCTCCCTAAAACAGGCTACTGCTAACCTTTTGTTCTTTGTGTATCATAATTTATTTGATCCTATGCAGTTTATTGTACAGTATGGCAATTTCCAGTAGCATTTGTCTGTCTCTCCTCTAGATTATAGAGGGCAAGAACCACAAGTCTTTGTAATTTGCAGTGTCTCATCCTCTGGTTGGCCCTTTAATGACTTATCTGATAGTCCATACTGCATACTCCACAATGACAGGTCAGTATTTGTTTTCTTTATTCTTTCATCTCATAGCACAATACATGGAATATCGTCTGAGCTGACAGCTGTTTTGGTGGATAAATGAAAGATTGTTGACATTTCCTTGGGAAGAGAGAGTAAAGACATTGCCTTATCTATAGAGCTCCAGTCTCCTGTCAGCTCCTAATAGCTTCTAAAACTCCTGAGCTAGGACTGATAGTGGTTGTTTTTGTTTGTTTGTTTGTTTGTTTGTTTTTGTATGCTGAGCAACAGTAGTGAAACTTGGTGTCAAATATTTTCTAAATCACATGTATTCACTGATTTAATCCTCCTAAGAACTTTATGAAGGAAATACTATTTTCATTTTACAAATGATGATACTGAAATATGGAGAATGTAAATAGTTGGCACAAAGCCAAATAGAAGTGATGGAAGCGGAAGACCTCTATCATCTAAAACTTCTGTTCTCCAAAATCACCTTACTTATTCTCTTATCTTGTATGTCTGAGTCCTTACTCTTGCTAGACCCTCTGTGGACAAACATGCCTAGACTAGGTTGTGAAAAGTCACGTGGATGACTTTGCTCTCGCAGGAGAGTTTTGGTAAATACCTTCAGATATGGTAAATGGCAAAGTTGTAGAAATCTCTTGATTAGAAGTAGCGGAGGATGGAGAGGGTGGGGTTAATGAGCTCACAACTCCTACACTTCTAGCATCTTCCTCCTCCCTTCTGGTGCTTGTGCCTTCAGAAAAGTAACAGAAAACTCTTGACTTGGGAAACTTAACCTTAAAACATCAAAACTTTATTAATCAGGCAGTCAGAAGAGGGAAACATAATTTTTGTTGGAGATAGGATTAGATGTGACTGAGACTAGGAGTTTATTCTCCGTATTAGAGAACTTTCAGGCTCCCTTGCTTAGGTAAGGCAGGTGGTGGGTCTGTCATCGGTGGAGGTCATGCTGATATATGCTAAGCTTTCGCAGTGTCCTGACAGTGTTGAATTGTGTAGGGAAAGGGATACGGTCTCTACTCCTATGGCTATTTCTAATTATTCTACTCTAAAATGAAAGACATAATAAGTTGTTTTATTTCAGGAAGAGACTACAAAAGTATGTTGAAAACTGGATTGAATTCAAGTGCCTGATTATTACTCCATTTTCTTTTAAAGGAGTTCTGGAAGCTGAGTATCTGGGAGTGGATTTAGCTGACTTATTACCAAAGAAGCACTTGAGGAAATTATTGGGCTGCACTATTTTAGTGCATTTATTTAGTAATCATTCCTGTGGTGAGGGAAATATGTTGTTTTAAAAACTAGACATTTTTATTCTTGGAAGAAAATTGTCTCTTAAGACACTTTTAAATATTTACTTTTACTTATTTTTATTGCTTAGTGAAATAAATAGTAGACCTCATAGTAGTGACTAAAAGGTCCTTTTAGATCATACCTAGAAACTACTAGAAATCTGAATCTGAACACTTAGATTGACCTAGATCAGTCAATATTTCATTTGTTACAAAAATGTATTGCAAAAAATTTCTGATTTTAGAATTACTGTGGAGGGAGATATCTTAAAGTTATAAATCTACCACAGTACAGGAACTGTTTTTAGTTTCAATGTTTTTTTGTCTTTATCTATAAGCACATATGTATTTCCATACTTGTATTCATCAAAATCTCTATAAAACCTTGTGTTTCTCTTTTATAAACTTAATGTGTTAGAAAATACTTCTACATTATTATCATTTTTATAACTTGAAAGGTTTCATAATTTCCATCAAACCAATATGTCATAGGGGACTTAATCATTCCCTTATGGGACAATGTATATATAATTTAAATAGATGATTTTAAATCACCAAGAAATTTATAGTTTAATTTCTTTCTTATAACTTGAATGAATATTCTTAATGTTGAAATGTTGTACAACACCATATGGTCATATAAGTGCTGAAATAACTCTTTTACTAAGCAGTATTTGAAGAGACTGACACTTTCTTGACAGTGGAAGCTCCAGCATCTATACTCAGCCTCAGAAAAGCAACTGCTAAAGCCAAAAAGTTTGCAGAATAAAACAGCACATGGAAATATCTGTCAGCATTTAACAATTGTTTATAGAGCAAGCATAGTCAAATTAAGATCGGAAGATCATGCTTCATCTTTACTGACAGTGGTATTAGCATTTTAGCAAATTGAGAAGGCATTCCAGGTATTTAACTAATTGCTTTAGGAGTCTTCTGTTGGTGGAAACTAATGATGGAAATTTCCAGTCTGAAATCCTAGCCCCTCCTACAGTGCTTCAAATGATCAAAAACATCAATTCTGACAGGATCTAATAGAGAAGGCAATGTTGGCATACTCTTAGGGCACATTGTTGATAAATGATGTCAACTGTAAATCTTCATTCCACTCTGAAGAAAGCCTAGGTTAGTATCAGGATGAAAATCAGGTTATTGTCAAAGAATTGGAGCTAAATCTTTCCTGAGAAAGAAAAATGATTTTTACTTTGGCAGCACATACTCTCTTTGCACAGGCTTGAGCTATCGCTTTTGCAAAAAGACCACAGGTCTTAAGCAAATGCCTCTGCAAGGTTCACTACACACAGAGAAGCTGTCAAACTAGAGGAAATGGAAAAGGTTCCAATATTCAACCTGTGAGATTTTGGCAGTCAAAACACATGGGTGGAATACATGTGTCAACCCTGCCCGACAGCCCAAACCACTATTCGGCATGACAGGGTCTTTGTAGAATGCTGGGAAGAAGATTTGGAGAATATTAAATGCTCTTATTATTGTCGGACAATCCATGCCTCTCGTCAGCCATTCTCATCCTGGAGTGTGCTCAGAGTGTGCTTTCATCAGAAATGTCAGGCTGCTTGGTTGGAGCAGATGCTCATGGAATGAGTCTGGTTCTCAGAACTCAAACAGAAATACCCGTGTTCCTTTTCTGACATTTTTGATGAAACTGGATAACAATGTAAAATTCTTTCTGAAAACACAGACATCTAAGCAAATAAAATAGGGAAAGGGAAAGAAGTATTTTCTCTCATGGAATGTCAGATGTTTCCTTTTTGGAGTCCTTTATTGATCTTTTAGTTGGTACTGTCTGAAAGTGACAACCTCAAGGTTATGGTCTGAAATATATGCCTTTACAATGTGAAAGAGAGAGAGAGAGGGAGAGGGAGAGGGAGGGAGGGAGGGCGGGAGAGAGAGATTGAGAGAGAGAGAGAGAGAGAGAATAATGGATAATATTGGATAGAGGAATGGGTCACATCCCAACCCTGGTCCTTATGTTGTCCATACAGCAAGTTAAGTTTTGTAACCTCAGTTTCTTTGTGTGCACTTATGGGGTTCTTGAGAGAAGCAAGTGAAATAGTTTTTACAAAATACTTACCTTACTATCTGTCTGGCACATAGTATGGAATCCATGATACTACCTGATCGATTGAATTTGATTGGCCAATAGATAGACTGGGTAAAATTTTTAGAAAGATGGCTATAAATGAGGCAGTCTTGGTTTATGAACTAAATTAAACTTACATATTTATTTTGTTTAGTCACACCATCTTGAAAAGTTTAGTGACGTTTTGAACTTGACAGATTTTACATAAAAGCTTATCTATATTTATTCATTCACCCACCTCAAAAAAACAAAAAGGCAAAAAATAAAGGACACGCAATAGCATTAAACCTTAATGCTCCCTGACAGTCATCTTTAGAAGCTGAGAAGTTGGTGGATCCTTTAGAAAAGGTCTTATAAGTTCCAATCACCGCAGTCATTCATCTCTATTGTCTCTGGGATCATATGTCAATTGGTACTGATCAATTAATTCTTTGAGTTTTAAGGATTTTAAATAAAGCTTAGTTAATATGATTTTAATTTCAAATGAATGGTGGAGCCATACTCCCTGCCCTTTGGAAGTCTTGAGCTTCATGTGGATTTTTCAGTGGAAAGTTGCTTCCTTTACTTTAGCTGGCATCTGCCAGTTTTTTGTTCAAGACAGTAATAGCGTGAATCTTCAATTAGTTGTAATCATTCTTGCAAATCACTGTTTGCCAAAAAAGTAATAATTTGTAGACAGGTGGCAATCAGTGCTAATTAATTTACTTTAGTAGTATGTGTTTGCATTCTATGGTATGACTGAGATGAAAAAAAATAAAGTCAAACCAAGAAGAGAAAGTATAATGGCTTTTACATTTCCACATGTTTTTACAAGCTTGTAATATTGGTACCACACCTTTTGTATCAGTCTCTCAGGCTAGGCTTGAGTGTGGTAACAGACAATCCCTAATCCTCAGTGTTTTAAAACCGAGCAAAGATTTATTTCCTATTCATCTGCATTGTGGGCTTGGTGGAGCTTTTCTCACTCAAGACCAAAGCTAACAGTGCCTCTGTGTAGGCACTTCCTTGACCAGTGTCTCTTCCTTGACAGGGAAGAAAGCTAGTGTCCCACAGTGGCAATTTCATGCTTCTGCCCAGAAATATTGCATGTCACTATCCCTCATTGTTATCAGTAAAATAGAGTTGTGTGTCTGTGCTTGATTTCAAGCATGTACAGAAGTGAAATTTTACTGCATGTGTGGATAGAGACAGATGTGGTATATTGTGAGTATCTCACTTAGAAATGTGCATAAATTCTTACAACTGCCATGTGAATATGAATAACAATGTGTGCTCTCATAATTCCTAGTGCTTTAGGGTAAGGGAGAAATTTGATTTTAATGCAGAGTATTTGAGTCAGGTAACTGGTTCTGGGGAATTATTCTTTCCACTTATGTATTTTTTTTATTCTGCTGCTCTTTTCAGAATGATGCTCATTTATCTATATTTAGCCCCTCCATCTCTTATCTAATTTGATGTAAATGGTATTTCCAGGTGGTCAAAATTATCTACTAGCATGATTAATATTTAAGTTCTAAACCACTGCATAGGAAGGTATGTAAATGTGTTTTTTGTTGCTGTCACTAGTAATAAAAGTACTATATTTCTGTTATGCATTAACCACTCAGTGATACCTTTCACATTATCTCATGCACAAGATGCAGGATGATTACTGATTACAATTTATACAAATCTATACAGATTTTATATATTTTATATTTCAAAATAGTTAAGATTTTATTGTATAATAATATAGTTCTTGCTTTATGAACATTAAAATGCAAAAGTACTCATCTACATGACCTAGTATCCTAGGTTAATCATATAGTGATATATTGTGAGCGTCACAAAATCAGGGCTCAAGTAATCATCTCACCCGCATTTATAGAAGTATTCAGAAAGATCTCATTTCTTTACCTGTCATTAAATTCAAGCCATGGGAGATCCTCTGCCGACTGCTTCTCTCAGTCCATCTAATCTCACTTTCCTTACATTTTAGTTTACTGTCCATTTCACAGGGTAAAATTGTTTGTAGGCTGCATATTCTCTTTAAAACATTTATATATTTCATCATTATTTTATATTATAAGGATATTTAACTTATAGCAAACTTCCAAGTATAAAAGTCTTATTAACTATAGATAGTATGCAGTAAAGTATTGTTCTTTTTGCATAAATGTAACTTTGTACTGTTTGACTGATACCTCCCCTTCAACCTTTCCCTCCAACTACTGGAAACCAGGAGTTGTTAATCTCAGTCTCTATGGGTTTGACTATTTTAGATTCCTCATGTAAATAGGATTATGTGGTTTTTGACCTACAGTGACTGGATTATTCCAGGTAGTCCAGTGTTCTCCAAGTTTATCCATGTAGTTGAAAATGGCAGAATATTTTTGTTTAAGGAGAAATAAGATTCCATTGTATGTACATACCATATTTTCTTTATCCATTCATCCATCCATAGACATTTAGATGGTTTCATGTCTTCTACTGTAAATTACAGGGCAGTGAATGTGGGTGGACATGTAGCTACATCTTTGAGATCCTTATTTTAGTTTCCCTAGATATATACACAAAAGTAGAATTGCTGTGTCATGTAGTAGTTTTACTTTTAATTTTTAAGAGACCTCCATACTGTTTCCCATAGTGGCTGGATCAAGTTATTTCCATTGACAGTATACAAAGAATCCAGTTTTTTCACATTGCTGACATTTATCTTTTAAAAAATAACACCCATTCTAATAGATATGATGTGGTTGCTAACAGGAGTTTTAATTTGTATTTTCCTGGTTATTAGTGATACTGAGTTGTTAGTGATTCATATACCCAGTGACCATTTGTATATCTTCTTAAAAACAATGTTTATTCATACCCTTTGCACATTCTTAAATTGGGTTGTTCATTTTTCTGCTGTAGGGTTGTGGGAGTTTCTTATATATTTCAGATAATAACCATTTTTAATTTTAAAAAGAATAAAACAAAATAAAATAAAACAGAACAAAGCCAGTCAAAACAAAGCAATGAAAGTGACACAGGATTTCAAACAAGATAATAGGACATCGACAATGTCCACCATAATGCCTCTTGTCATTTTCAAAATAGCTGCCCATACCATCAGACATAATGCAATCAAACAAAACAAAACAGAATAAAACCAATCAAAACAAAATAATGAAAGTGATACAGGTCCTCAAAACAAGATAATAGGAAATCATCAATGGCTGCCATAATATATCTTGTTATCTTCAAAATAGCTGCCCACACCTTCAGACATAATAAAACCAAACAAAAAACAATGAAAATAATACAGGACTTTAAAACAAGATAATAGGAAATTAACAATGGTTACCATAATGCCTCTTGCTATCTTCAAAATAGTTGTTCCAGACCATCAGACATTGGCATGCAAAATTAACTAATCAATACAATAATTAACTTGCTTCTTTACTTCAGTTGTTGTCTTTTCAGAAGTTTCATGTGTGTGACTTCTGATTTCTACTATGTCTGTGTCTCCTGAATTTGTTCTGTGTGGGCTGGAGGTCTGTGACTGTATTTTGCTCCTTTGTCTTGACACTGTCCTGTCTTTCTCCAAATCAGCCTATAGTTGCATCTTGGGTGCTTCCTGCATTTGCTGCCACTCCCTCAGTGTAGGTGATTTGACGAGACACCTGGGTTCCTCCGATCCAGTGTTCCTAAGAATTGCATTGGGTGGTGGTTCATCAATCCTCCCACTACGGTGGTGGGACCTTGGAGCATGGCTTCTTCCTATTAAATCCATTTGGTTCAGTCCATTTAGTCCTTGTAAGTCTAGATTTGGTTTTGCTCTGATATTTCTTTGCCGTTTTTCTGTCTAATTGATCTGTCTTTCAGTGACAGTAGGGTACTAAGGTCTCCTGTTATAATTGTGTTATTGCTTATCTGATTTTCTATATCTACCAATAACTGTCTTATATAGCTGAGTACCCCTATATTAGGTGCATATATATTTATGATTGTTATGGCATTTGTGCTGTCTCCAGCTGTCTCATTGCTCATTGACCACAATGAATCTTGTGTTACTCTTATTTGCTTCATTTTGTAGCTTTTGGATTGATTTCTCATGATCTCTTGCTATTTTTAGGATATCTTTCTTTTCATGACCACTAGCTGCAATTCTGTTTAAGATCTGAAATTCTATCAATTCCTTCATTCAATCTGTTGCATATACATTCAGTGGAGGTTTTAATCTCCTGGATCTTTTTTTGTACCTGTTTCATGGATTGTTTCTCTCCTATGCTGGGCATTTTTTGTTTCCATCATTTTCTAAGCTCATCTGTTCTTTTATTTGTGTCTTCTTTATTATCTTTGATTTTAAACATCATTTCTTTTTGTACCTGAAAGATCATTTTCTCAATACCCTTTTCCACTTGTTTTTTCACTTCTGTTGTTATTATTTCTGAAAGTTCAAGCGTTTGACTTTCACCTTCATCTGCTGGGGTTTGGGGCCACACCCTGCCTCTGCATCTTGCCATTCTCCACCTTCTCTTTTTCCTTTTATTTTGTCTTCTGTGTTGATGCCCACCAACCTCCCATGATATCTAGCTCTACCACTAGCATTAAGGCCTCTCCCAAGGAAGAAAGGAGATGTCCTTTCCTCAGGGATGGCCTCCAGATATAGTTGTTTCTTCATAACTATTCCAAGACCCTACCTTCTTCTGGTGGTTTACAGTACTGTGATAATGTCTATGTTGTATCCCAGAGATGTGCTGGAAAAGTATCTGATCTTGGCCTCTGGATGTGGAGGCTGGGACTGGTCTGTTGGTAAAGTTTTCCAGAGTCCAACTGCTGTCTCCTTGCTGCTGCCTCAGATGCTTCCACATTACTGGCCTTGCTGATTACTTGGCCCTCTAGAGGTTTGTGTGCATCTGTGCACTGGGCTGTTGTCCTGAGTCTTAGGGTTCCCATTAGTCTTACAGCCTTCCAGCTGGCCCACCCTCCAAGATGCAATGAAGGAGGCTGGTATCACAAACTCACTGTCTTCCAGCTGGCCCCGCCATCAGGGATGTCTCAGATA
>RJWM01037555.1:0-17352 GCA_004363535.1 Dasyprocta punctata | reverse complement strand
ACCTTTTACACATTTTATATAATCCAAATGAGGTCAAATGACTTTTGAATTTGATTGTCTTGATTTTCAAAAAATCATACTAGATATTTGTTTTTTTTTGTTTTTGTTTTTGTTTTTTTTTTTTTTTGCGGCACCGGGGATTGAACTCACAGCCTTGCGCCTGCCAGGGCAGGCGCTTAAGCCACTGAGCCAAACTCCCAGCCCTGGTTTTTTTTTGAGGCAGGGTCGCACTATGTAGCACAGGTCGGCCTTGCGCCGCATTGTAGCCCAAGCCGGCCTCGAACTCACAACGCTCCGCCTACCTCAGCCTCCCGAGTGCTTAGATATTTGTTGATTGCATTAACCTTTTAAATAAATCAATCTTAATTATTCAAACCCCTTTTTAGATTTTATATTTTTGATTTATACATGTTTCCAATATATAGCTTTTACCTTCAGCTTGGAGAATAAATATCTCATATCATCATTTTTTTCTTTCTTTCTTTCTTTCTTTCTTTCTTTTTTTTTTTTTTTTTGTACTATGGATAGAACTCAGGACCTCATACATGCCAAGCAAGTGCTTGAACTGCTGAGGTAAATTCCTGGCTCACTTATTCTTCTCAGTACCCCCATCTCATTCCCTACCCCTCATTTGCCAACTTCCCTTCCAGTTTCTATAGCGACAGCTTCCCTGCTCCTTAACAAGGCTCTTCATTTTGCTCCACAAATTGTTTATATTTTGCATCTCTCATATCAGTGATGCCATGCAATATTTAACCTTTTGGAACTCACTTATTTCATTTAGCATTATGGCCTCAAGATCAATCCATTTTCCTATGAATAGCTCAAAACTGCTTTTTTTTAGGACTGAGTAGTTCTGCCAATCTTCATTATCATAACTTCTTTTTATTTCACATTTACCCTGTTCTTGTGTTATTTCCCTTGCCCAAGCCTTGAGCTTCTTCCTTTTGCCATCCTCTAGATCTCTACCATCTGGCATCAGAAGAGCACTCTCTCACCTGCCTACCACCCACATTATAAGCCTGTTTTTACCAGGACCAAAGGCTTTCTCTTTGCTCCTCCTGGCTTTCTTTGGGTTCTAGATCACATTCTTTCCCCTGCCTGTCTCTTCAGGGCCTTCATTACTTCCAGTGTCCCACCTGCCTCTTCCATCTATACATTTTCACTTCCCTGCTGGTGCCTTCCTATCCATGTTAAATATTTTCAAGACTTTTGTGCTTTCAAAGATAAAACAGCCTTCAGCTTCTTCTTTTCTTCCAGGTACCTTTCTTGTACCACTCCCCTTTCATAGCGTCACATAGTGAACATGTTGTCTGTACTTGATAATGCCACTTCTGTGCTCCCACTGATTGTGACATAAGGATGATTCATACAGGTTTACTGAACATTTGTGGGCCAAAACATAGGACTAAATGCTTGGTGTGAGTGACCTTATTTAATCCTCACACTGGCAATCATTTTAAGGTAGGTCCACGCTGTATTTTGAAAATTATTATTAATGCATATTAAATTGTATACATTAATGGGTTTTGCTTTGACATTTCCATACATGCATATGCTCTTTGATCATATCCATCTTTCCTACTACCTCTCTTCCCCTCTTCTCTCTCTTCCCTAATATTGTCCCTTTCTTCTTTCAATGTAGTCCCTATATTACTTTCAGATCACCTTTTGTTTTTTAAGCTTCTCCATATGAATTTAACTTAATGAGTTCCACTTCCAACCATTTTCCTGACAATGACATAATATTATTATTTCTGGGGTAAATGATAGTCCATTGTGAGTATATAAAACTTAGGTTTTTTTATTCATTCATCTCTTGATGTGCATCTAAATTAGTTTTATAACTTGACAATTGTGAGTAGTGCCACAGTAAACACAGATAGATAGGTGTTTCTTTAAATATACCCACTTTATTTTATTGGTAAGAAATTTTCCAGGTGTGGCATTGTACATCTGGAAACCCATCTTCTGAGGAAGCTGAGGCAGAAGGATCATGAATTCAAAGCCAGCCTGGGTAACTTAGAGAGACTCTGTCTCAAAAAGAACGTAAATAGGAGTATATTAGACACCTACCCTAATAGAATAGTATTGCATTCTGATGCTCCATTGCTAGTGTTCTGAATGCCATTTCTTAAACTCATCAAATACTTCTATTTGACTAAATCTCATAACGCTTTCCATGTACCACCTAAACTGTCTTACTTGTTCCTTTATTGCTTTGTCTAAAAACACAGTAGACACATATTAAACATTTTTTAATAAGTAGAAAAATGGACAGAGTATGTGTAGCAATTAATTTTATAGTGAAAATGAAACAAATGTTCCAATCGTTTCAGCTGTGGGGTCAACATACAGACAAATGACTGCCCTCTCCTGGTGGAACCATCTTACTCAGACTTGGCCCTCCATTTAGGAAAATTGACTCTTAGTGAAGAAAACAGAAAAAAGCTGCAGAATGCTCAGGCAGATCAAGAGAAGGAGAGGGTTTCACAGGCTGCATGTGTTTTGTTAAACTCAGTAGGAGAAGTGATTCAGATGGAAATTGCAAATGAATACGACCATTCTGGGGAGATGGCATTGGTCTTGGAGCAGGCCTTGAGAGAGCTGATTCAATCTTCAGATCTTCAGGTTTTCTTTGAGACCCGGCAACAAGTGAGGTGTTTCTATATTTTTGTTAAGTGTTGGAGCAGTTGCCCTTTCCCTGAAGCCTATTTCACTAAGCCCCACATTTGCAGCCTCACTTCTTCCCTGTACCGTAAATCTGGCACCTCTGTGTTTTTCGTGGGTTCAAGAGATGCATTGGATTTCCTCAAGACTCAGAAAAGGAATGCAAAGTATAGTCACTAATGAGGAATCTCCACCCAGAGTTATACATCAGAACATCTCTGAATCAAATCCTGCTTTCCAAGTTTGCCAAAGTAACAAGATTGAATATGTTTACATTCTAACTTTTGCCAAGTCTGAATCTGTAGAGTTTAAACAGTTCTCCAGAAAAATACATTAAAGAATATGTAAAAAGAATAAATATGTAGTACATCTCTGCATTTGCAAACACTGGAGGACACTAACGTTTTGCTGGAGTGGATAATAAGAGTGAGGAAGTTCTGGGATGTGCAAAAGAACATGTTGACCCTGACTCTGCATGGAGTGATAGTACAAGTGATTTCTAAATTGCCTGTCTTCCATTTTTGCTCCACAGATGCACAAGTGATCTGTGAGACCAACATCATACATGTGTTTAAAAAGAAAAACTTAAATGGTTATCTTGTTGTAGTCAAAGTTGATTCCTTTTTCTGTGTGGGAATTTTGGAAGTTCCTATTTCATGGATGGTGAATGAGAAGAAGGCCATTTGCAGCCTGACAACTAAGGAATGGTTAGCAGTGATGATGGGCATGGATCCAGGTAAGTGGGAGAGGGATCCTTCCCTGTCCTTCCTTCTTAGGCACCTTCTTGTCTTTCTTTATTTTCTATAACTTTGGGCTGAAACAGACTTTTTAAATCTCCATACATTTCATATGTAGGAAAACTTTAATAGGTGAGAAATAGACAAAATCCAAAATAATATAAATGATGGTCTCCCACCAAAGAAATAAAAACAAAATTTGGAAGTGGAGTCCTCATGTAAGTATACATTATTTAATGTTCTCTCATCAGACTTTTCTGGAGTTTCAGAGTACTGATTGGTTTCTTCCTCAGATTAGCATGAGATGAACTCTGGGAGGCAACAGCCATTGGGCTAGGTTCCCTCTGTTGAGGTTAGTGAAGATGCAAAGCTATAAAACACATGATTAGATAATTTAAAAGGAGAGTATTTTCAGTTCCACTATAGGCCAAAAGGATGTTCAAACATAGATGAAGGAGCATTATATCGAATGGGGAAACACTATTCAAGATTCAAAACTAGGGCTCTTCCAGGGGCTTTGGAAAGTGTGACAAGTCTAGAAATGATGCAGTGTTGCACCCTGTGGCCTGAGTTATACCAGGTTCAATGAAATTTAGAAACCGCCTTGTGTGGCCTATGCCAGTGATAGTGATGAAGTTACATAAGACGTTTTCTTCTTTCAGATTTGACTGAAGCTTTTGAATTTCAGCTGTGCCTATCCAACAGTCCTCCATACTACAGATCATTGTGCTCTAGAAAAGGTCCAGAACATAAAGCCAATCTCCAACAACATTTATTTCTAGGTACTGATGGTCATTTAATATGTTAGGTGAAAAACTGATTTAATACATTTGCTTGAAAATAAATTCCTGAAAAGTTATGTCTTACAACTCCAGGTGTATGAAATGACAATGCCATAGCCTCCTGGAGGTGAGTTTCAGGAGCCCTTAGAAATCATCTAGCGTGTTGGTTTCAAAAATCTGACTTGTCATCAGAAAGACCACAGGAGGGTTTTCTCAGTGGTAGGGTGCTTGCCTACTGTGCCTGAGACCCTGGATTCAATACAATAAGCACCAATAAGAAATACCACAGAAGATAATACTCACATATGTAGGCCTCCACTAGGTACTTACAAACATAGGCATTTCAGGGATGAAGTCTAAATATGTATTTGAGCAAGTTTCTTGAAGGAGTCTGATTCTCTGTAGGACTTCAAAAACTAATGATCTGGCACAACTGTAGGCAAACCATTAGACTGGAATGGTGGAAAAAGTGATCTCCCTTGGTCAGCTTCTCAGGGATGGAGGGATTGCATCTGTAAAAAGAATACAAATGTCAGTCTGGTAAAACAAAGCCACAGAGAAACTATGAAAATGTCCCTTGGAAGAGGCTAGTGAGGACAAGTCACCAGTGTCACAGAGTTAGCACAAAATACTAAATCTTCAAGACCATAGACACTGTTAGGTAACCCTTGTCTTCCCAGCCTAAAAAAATTTCAGCTAGGTTTTGTTTAGGACTTTCTATGTAAAAAAAGAAAGCCAGAAGACAAATAGCCTGCCTTCCTGGTGAGTGACACACAACCAGCACAGACTCCAGGAAGAAAAAGATATGCCTCCCAAGAACCTACCACATTGGGTCAGGGAGGTTTGACCCAGAAGACAACTAGCCTGCCTTTCTAATGAATGGCGCATGACCAGCATGGACTCCAGGAAGAGAAAGATGTGCCTTCCAAGAACCTGCCACATTGGGTCAGGGAGGTGTGAACCAAAGATAACTAGCCTGCCTTCCTAGTGAATGGTGTGTGACCTGTATGTCCAGGAAGACAAAGATGTGCCTCCTGAGAACCCACCACGTTGGGTCAGGGAGGTTCGAATCAGAACTAGCCTGCCTTGGTTCAGGGGTGCAGCCGGTGCAGTGGGTCCTAGAGGTTGTGGGCGTGTCCAGCCAGAAGCAAAGCCCTGGCACTGTGGGCCTGGGAATCATCCAGGCTTGCATGGCACTCCAGAGGCTCTGAACTTCTTGCAGCCAGATTCAGGGTCCAGATGGCACCACACTCCTGGGTACGCTCCACCTAGCTGCCTGGGTCCAGGAGGTCTCAGCCCCCAACCAGTAAGGTGGAGGCTTCAGTAGCACACTCCTGGAGTGTGCCCTCACTAGCTGCACAGAGGATCCAGGTCTACCTGGTCCTGCGACTCAGCACAACCCATCAGGGGAATGCCTGGTCAACCTCGCGGGACACAGAGTCACACAGGTCCCAGAAGAAAATGACAAAATGAAAGACAAAGAGGCAGTCTCAATCCCCAGCCCACCAAGAACAAACACGAGAGACACCAAAATGGAAGACACTGGGAATCACACAACTGAACTTTCTGAAATGATAGCAAATGCAGTAAAGAAACAGCTCCATGAAGCTACAGAGAAACTCAAATCAGAAATAATCTCTCAGCTAAAAAATGAAATGAGAATCATTAAAGAAGTGTTGTGTGTATCTAAAGAAGAGCAAGATAGAAAAAATAGAAGAACTTAAGAAAATGATGGAAACTTTGAAGGAACAATGTAAGACACAAACAGAATGCATGAAACAGATTCAAAGGAAAATGCAGGAAATGAAAAATTCCATGGAAAGTTTGAAAAACTGCTTGAATGAAGCTGAACATAGAATCTCAGATCTTGAAGACAGCATGGCAGATCATGGCCACAAAAGAAAAGATCTCTTTAAAATAGTAAGGAACCAAGATATAACAATTCTACAACTGCAAGACGATGCCAAGAGAAATAACATAAAATTAATAGGCATAAATGAAAAAGTAGGGGTCAATACTAATGACCTGCAAAGACTATTCACAGAAATAATAGCAGAAAACTTTCCAAACATGGGAAGAGAATCTGAAATACAGGTAACTGAGGCATACAAAACCCCAATTAACCACAACCAACATAAATCCTCACCCAGACATATAATAATAAGGGTATCAGAAATACAGCACAAGAACAAAATACTAAAAGCTGTCAGAGAAAAGAAACAGATCACCTATGAAGGAAAGCCTATCAGAATCGTGGCAGACTTCTCAACACAAACCTTTAAGTCAAGAAGAGCTTGGAATGAAGTATTTCAAATTCTGAAAGAAAACAACTTTCAACCCAGATTGATTGATGTACCCTGCAAAACTATCCTTAAAAGTTGATGGAGAAATAAGATACTTTCATGACAAAGAACAACTGAAGAAATTTATGACCACCAAACCAACACTACAAAGAGTACTGAAAGACACTCTAGAAAGAGACAAAGACAGCTACAATCTTAAGAACAACAACAAAAGGAAACCACTAAGCAGGGCAAATAATTAAGGAAACCACTAAGCAGGGTAGAAAACCAACAACAGAAAGATAACATGACAGGGATGAGCCAGTACATATCAGTTATATCAATCAATGTAAATGGTCTCAACTCACCAATAAAAAGAAACAGACTAGCAGAGTGGGTTAAGAAACAAAACCCAAAAGTATGCTGTGTACAAGAAACACATTTCACTCAAAAGGAAATTCACAGACTAAAAATCAAAGGCTGGAAAACAATACTCCATGCAATAGGAACCAAGAAAAAAGCAGGGGTAGTAATTATGTTTGCAGACGATGCAAACTTCAAACTGAGAATGAACAAAAGAGATAAAGAAGATCACTACATACTTGTTAGGGGAAAACTGCAAGAGGAAGAGATTACAATCATAAATATATATGCACCGAATATGGGAGCACTTAACTATGTAAGACAATTCTTAATAGACATGAAAAACCAAATAAACAATAATACAGTTATAACAGGGGACCTCAACACCCCACTGTCAGAGAGAGACAGATCAACCAAATAAAAAATCAGCAAAGAAATAACAGAACTGAATCAAACTTGTGAACAAATGGACTTAGTAGATGTGTACTGAGTATTCTACCCATCGACATCCCAATACACATTCTTCTCAGCTGACATGGGTCATTCTCTAAAATAGAACATATACTGGTCCACAAAACATGCTTATGTAAATGCAAAGGAACTGAAATAATTCCATGCATATTATCTGACCATAGCACAGTAAAACTGGAAATGAATGGCAAAAGAAAAAAAAAACTACAAGAACCACATAAACACATGGAAATTAAATAATACTCTCCTAAAAAAACAATGGGTCACAGAAGAAGTTAAAGAAGAAATTAAACAATATCTACAATTGAATGAAAATGCAAATACACATTATCAGAACCTGTGGGATACAATGAAAGCAGTCCTCAGAGGGAAATTCATAGCACTAAACACCCACATCAGAAAAATGGAAAGAACACACATAAACAACCTAACACTGCACCTCAAACTTCTAGAAAAAGAAGAGCAAGTCAAGTCCAAAGCCCAAAGAAGGGAGGAAATTATCAAGATTAGAGCAGAAATTAATGCATTTGAAACTAAGAAAACAATACAAAGAATTAATGAGTTGAAGAGTTGGTTCTTTGAAAGAGTAAATAACAATGATAAACCCCTAGCCAACCTTATCAAGAAGAGGAAAGAAAAAACTCAGATTCATGCAATAAGAAATGAAAAGGGTAAAATTACTACAGACCTTGTGGAAATACAGAAGATCATCAACACCTACTTTGTTTTTTTTTTTTTTTATCAACACCTACTTTGAAAACCTTTACTCACATAGATTCGAAAACACAGAAGAAATGGACAGATTCCTAGAAACCTATGAATTATCAAAGCTGAATCAAGAAGATGGAAAACTGCTGAATAACCCAATTTAAGCTAATGAAATTGAAAATGTAATTAGAACCCTACAAACAAAGAAAAGCCCAGGCCCTGATGGAATCACCACTGAATTCTACAAGAAATTTAGGAAAGACTTAATGCCAACACTCCTCGAACTCTTCAATGAAATTGAAAGAGAAGTAAGTATCCCTAACTCATTCCTGGAAACAAGCATTACCCTAATACCAAAACCAGAGAAAGAGCAAACCAAAAAAAATATTACAGGCCAATCTCCCTAATGAACATAGATGCAGAAATCCTCAATAAAATACTGGCAAATAGAATACAGCAAGTTATCAGAAAGATTATACACCATGCTCAAGTGGGATTCATCCCAGGAATGCAGGGATGGTTCAACATACGGAAATCAATACATGTAATACACCATATCAACAGGGCCAAGGACAAGAACCACATGATCATCTCAATAGATGCAGAAAAAGCTTTTGACAAAATCCAACACCCATTCATGATAAAAACCCTACAGAAAATCAGAATAGATGGTCTCTACCTCAACCTGATAAAAGCCATGTATCATAAACCAATAGCAAACATCTTACTAAATGGACAAAAACTGAAAACTTTCAACCTAAAATCAGGAACAAGACAAGGATGCCCATTATCGCCACTGCTATTCAATGTAGTTCTGGAAATACTAGCCAGAGCAATTAGACAAGAAAAAGAAATAAAGGGAATAAGGATAGCAAAGGAAGAAGTGAAGTTATCATTATTTGTAGATGATATGATACTCTACATAGAAGACCCCCAAAAATCCATTAGAAGACTCCTAGAAGTAATAACCAAATTCAGTAATGTAGCTGGATACAAGGTGAACACTTAAAAATCAATAGCATTCCTGTACACAAACAACATAGTTACTGAGAGGAAAATAAAGGAAACCACACCCTTCACTATAACACCCCAAAAAATTGAAATACTTAGGAATCAATCTAACAAAGGAAGTAAAAGATCTATACAGTGAAAATTACATTACTCTGAAGAAGGAAATTGAAGAAGATTTCAGGAGATGGGAAGATATTCCCTGTTCATGGATAGGAAGAACAAACATTGTGAAAATGGCCATTCTCCCAAAATTATTACACAGATTTAATGCAATCCCAATCGAAATACCACTGGCCTACCTCACAGAGCTAGAGAAAGCATTCCTGAAATTCATCTGGAACCAGAAAAGACCTAGAATAGCAAAGATAATTCTGGGCAACAAAGGGAAGGCAGGAGGCATCACAAACCCCGACTTGAAAGTATACTATACAGCTACTGTGATAAAATCAGCCTGGTTCTGGATTGAGAACAGACCTGAAGATCAATGGAATAGATTTGAAGATACAGCCACAGCTACAAACACACTTAGCCACCTCATCTTTGACAAAGTGGCCAGACATGTACATTGGAAGAAAGATAGCCTCTTTAACAAATGGTGCTGGAAAAACTGGCTTTCTATATGCCATAAACTAAAACTAGATCCATGTCTATCACCATGTACTAAAATAAAGTCAAAATGGATCAAAGTTCTGAATATTAAAACAGAGACTCTAAACCTGCTAGAAGACAGAGTAGGTAAAAATCTTGATGACATAGGAATAGGCAGAGAGTTCATGAACAAAAATCAAATTGCACAGGAAACACTTCCCAGAATCAACAACTGGGGTCTCATCTTACTAAAAAGTTTTTGCATCTCAAAGGAAATCTCCAACAGAGTGAAGAGAAAACCCACGAACTGGGAAAATATCTTAGCCAATTGTTCATCAGACAAAGGACTTCTATCTAAAATGTGTAAAGAATTAAAAGAAATCAGGCCCCTAAAATTTAAGGACCTAATCCAAAAATGGGCATCTGAGATGAATACACACTTCTCAGAGAAAGAAATACAAATGGCAAATAAGTATATGAAAAAATGTTCAACATCAATGGTCATTAGGGAAATGCAAATTAAAACAATGCTGAGATTCCATCTCACTCCAGAAAGAATGACCAAGTTAAAAAACTCAAGCAACAACAAATGCTGGAGGGGCTGTGGGGAAAAAGGAACTCTTCTCCACTGTTGGTGGGAGTGTAGACTGGTGCAATCACTGTGGGAATCAGGGTGGAGATTCCTCAAGAAGCTAGGATTAGAGATTCCATTCAACCCAGCTATCCCACTTCTGGGCATTTTCCCAGAAGAATTGAAAACATCATACCACAGTGATATTTGT
Organism: Dasyprocta punctata; assembly: GCA_004363535.1. Classification (NCBI taxonomy): domain Eukaryota; kingdom Metazoa; phylum Chordata; class Mammalia; order Rodentia; family Dasyproctidae; genus Dasyprocta; species Dasyprocta punctata. The sequence continues at coordinate 6,958 of RJWM01037555.1, read as the reverse complement.
GCACCCATGTTTATAGCAACCCAATTTGTAATATCCAGATCTTGGAAACAACCCAAGTGCCCATCAATCAAAGAATGGATAAAAAAGATGTGGTATTTTTATACAATGAAGTGCTAGTCAGCTATCAAGAAAGATTGTATTGAGACTTGTATAAGTAAATGGACATGACTTGAGACCATACTCATAAGCTAGATAAATCAAACTCACACGTGTAAATACCATATTGTCTCCCAGTGTAAGAAACTGAAAAAGTATATATGATCCAAAATGTTTAATAAATACTACGTAAGGATAAAAAACTGCTCGAGGAACAAAAGTAATTGGGAAGGGAAAGGGGGGAAAGAGGGAAGGGAAAAAGAAAAGGAAAAGATATAAATCTGTATATATGTATATGTAAGATAACTAAAACAAACATACTGCTGAATGAATTCGTTATTGAGAAAGAACAGTTAATACTCATGATTAGATCAATTTTACTGTATCTGTTAATGTAAACAAATATTTTGAAGATAACGATATGCAATATTGCAACCATTGTCAAGTTTCTATCATCCTGTTTTGTAAACTTATAATGTTACTGTTGTGCATTTAATCTAGTCGTTTGTCTCTTTTGCTTTTTGTCTTTCCTATATGTCTTTTTTTCTCTAAAAAAAATAAATAAAAAAATTCCTATCATCTTCTTTTGCAAACCTATACTGTTATTGTATCGGATTTTTTGTTGTTGCTCATCTCTTTTGCTTTTTGTTTTTCTTTTCTGTGTCTTCTCTTATAAAAAGAAAAAGAAATTGTAACTCATAAATGGTGTCTGTTGCCTCCAGAATGATCTATAGATATTTGCAGCAAAGTTGGTTCTATTCCAAATGATGGGCAACGTGAAAGATGCAGACCAGAAAGTCAATAATTGCAAACAATGGAAAGTTTTGAAAAAAGTGAAGTGTTGGAGTGTACTTAGAGCAAGGAGAACACTTAGCATCTGGTAGATCCAACTTGATCTAATGTTAGCTACCATTTTCTACTGAGATTATGCATCTCAGAAATATAATGTTGATGGGAAAAGTCAAGAAGCTAGCAGAGTACACATAGCATTGTGCCAGTTACTCTAAGTGTATAACAAATTACCCCACGAAAGAATAGTACAAAACAAGTATTTCTTTTACTCCCACATCCTGAGACTGGGGAACATGCGGGGCACACTGGGGAAACCATGTTTCTGCTCAATTCACCTTCAGCTGAGTTGTTGATGGCTGGGGCCTGAATCATCCAGAGGGTGTGACTTGATATGGTTGATGGAGAGGCAGACACAGCTGGGTGTTCCTTTAATCTGTCTCACAATCCCTTTGCCTCTCACCTGGCCTCACCTTACCTCTCTCCTCCTACCTCACCTTGCCTCACCTTACCTCTCTCCTTTCATCTCACCTCATCTCTTATTTGCACCTCCCCTCTCAGCTCCTTTCTTGCCACATTTCTGGCCTCTCCTCTGGCCCTATGGGAGAGAGACACTGGTATTCTAGAGTGCACTTCATATAGCAAGTGAGTTACAAGTGGCTAGGGGTCAAGCTCAAAGAAGCAGCAAATCTGATTCAACCTCCCACCCTCACCAATTGGGTTATTCACCATCATTTAGGGCTCTGTGACTTATGAACATGTACTCTGTCCCTCCACATAAACTCTTCTTCTGGAAAAGACCCCAGGATGCCTGGGCAGAGATTACCCAAGTCTGATGCGCTCCTAGATGTCTGCAGAATCCTGATTTTGTTACTTGTCAACTGTGCACCATTCTCCAGTCTTTCAACAGTGATGATCTCAGCTGGTGTTTTTGTGAACTGTCTTTGCGATCTGAAGCCCTCCAGGGGCTGGTGAGGCAGATCCCTCCCCCAGGTTGTTCTGGGTGGTAGGAAATTGGGTGACCCCGGTCACCATTCTGAGGGACCCTCGCTTTTGGCCTCTACAGGGGGAGGAAATGGAATGCCAATCCTGAGGGGCAGTGGAAGACAGCCTTGCACTACCCTGCCCTGGCCTCGCACCAAGAGTCAGATATCTGGTTCCCAGAGAGAATAGCATTTAACTTGAACCTTTGTATTTTAAATATGCATTTGGTGAAATCAAGACTTATAACAGCATAATATTTAGAAATCTTTGCTTTATCATTATAGTTATCTCTTTCACATTGAAATATATATGTATATATATCCATATCCATATATGTATGTGCATATCTTTGCCAGGCACAATTCTTATATCAAATGAGTCAAATAAACATGTGTTATCTGACTATTGGAAAACAAGTCCAAGGAACGTGAAGTGATAGGAGAGCTGTGTCCCCAAAGAGGAGACACTGGAGGTTCCCAACCCAAGACGCTCCTTGAGCACCTCTGAATCCACCCCAGGGACCCGAGTACTTTGCCCATTATCCTCTCCTGAGAATCCACAGCTGATCATTCTCCACCAGGCCCTGTTGGAGCCTAGTTTTTTTTGTTTGTTTTATTATAGAGTCTCCTTAAATAGCTCAGGCTGGCCAGGAACTTGTGTTTCTTCAGTTTCCCCCAGGAGGTAGGATTAAAGGCCTACCCCACTGCCCCAGCTGCTATCTGAGCTTTACCCTCTGGGATTGACAGTGAAGCAGGAAAGGGTGGGTTATGACTCATGGAGGCCTGGTCCAGCTTGAATTTTGAATGAAAATCTTGGGAGGACCTATAGCAGGGCACCAATACAAGGCAGGCAGTGCTGTGCTTGGGGGAGCTTGAGAGCTGGAAGCAGAAGGTGGGAAAGAGAAAAGTTTGCTATGCATTTATCCAGTCACATGGGCACAGATAGGAACTCATGCCCAGCCTCACTGCATTGCAGAGCTGGCCAGAAGCCCTGGCCATAGGTTTGGTCTTTGTAGAGCCCACACTAGCTGTTATGGTTTATACACTGTGTCAACTTGAGAAGTCTAAAAGCTTAATTAACTAACTCAGCAGCTCTACACTCTGGGGTGGAGAGCACCAGCAGTTAACCTGTTCATTGTGTCAATTTGAGAAGGTTGGAAGTTTAACTAAGAGACTCAGCAGTGAGCCAGGGTTCTTTGTAAATATACTCATCCTTTGCAAAGGAAGGCAAAGAGGTTTGTGAAAGCTACACCCACCTTGGCGGGAGGTGTCCTGTGTATATATAAGGGAGGAGAAGAGGCTTGGTCTTGTCCCCCTTTTACTCTGGCTGCTTTTTGCTTGACTGTTGCCTTGAAGTGTTGCCCCTGTGCCATGCCACCCTACCTTGGAGCCATCTGATTATGGACTGAAACCTCCAAAAGCTGTAAGCTAAATAAACGTTTCCTTCCCTAATTTTAGGCGTCAGGTATTTTGTTTCAGCAAGGGTTAAAAGTAACCAAGATAGAATTTGGTACCAGAGGAGTGGTGTTGTTGCTACGACTATTTCTGACCATGTGGTTCAAGGGCTTTTGGAAATGGCTTGTGGGAAGAGTTTGGAAAGGTTCAGGGATGTTGCCTGAAAGAGTGGCACTGGAACAGCTTAGATTCTTCTGTATGGGAGATTATGGTCAGAGCTCAGGAGACCAGAAGGCTGATGGAAAGCCTGCCTGTAAAGACCAGGCTTGGGAGGTTTGTGCTGGGAAGAAGGACTTTACTGGTTGTTGGACTTCACATGATGTGTGTTATGGCTTGGCAGAAAGTTTGTCTGCATTCTGCCTGTGCCCAGAGACTTTGTCTGAGACTGAGATTAAGGGTGATGGACTGATTAATCTGGTGGAGGAAATCTCAAGGCAGCGAATGTTGAAGCAGTAGCCTGGCTATTCTTTGGGGCTTTCAGCCAGATTTATGTTGGGAATCAAGAGCAAAGAGCCCAGCAGGATGATTTAAAATGAGTTTGGCCAGAAACCTGTGGACTGTAAAGACAGAGCTGAGATCTCCATTGATGAGAAGGAACAAAGGAATAAAAAAGATGGCCTGGGGGCATCCCGGGAAGAGGCAGCTGGTTCTCATGATTTGCAGCCTCAAAGGTGCAAAAGTGAAAGACTTAGCTTGGAGGAAAAAGCCTCAGAGCAACATGTTCCAGAGTGGTGGCAGTGGCCACACCAGGCTCCAGAATGCAGACAGTATAGAGAACCTGTTTCTCAAAATCAGGTTCAGAGTGCCCAGTTACCCAGGCACTTGACCCTTAGAACCAAGAGAGAGGAGAGCCTGGCTACTGCTCCAGCTGGTAGCAGACCTTGGCACTATCCATGTGGTGCAAGGTCCTGAGATTAAAAAGGCTTCCACCTCGACTTCAGAAAACCTGGGAGGCCAGGCAGTGTGCCCCTGAGAGGGCACACTGTGAGTGAGAAGCCAAAAATGCAATGGAGAACTCAGAAGTTTAAAAAAGCCAGGAATGTGGATCATCTAAGGAAACCTACAATGAGGGAGCAAAACCAGCCAAAGAGAGAAGCTGTGGGAGTTAAAACCCCTGGAAGTGCTGCAGGGGTGGAATCACTCAAACCTTTTGGAACTTGCAACCAGATTGCTTCAGATGCTAGGTATAGAACTCCAAGACTTAATGTTTGCCCTGTTGGATTTTGGATTTGCTTTGGTTCCAATGCTTTGTATTCCCGTTTCTAACTTTTGGAATGGTAATGTTTATCTTGTGCCTTTATATGTTGGAAGTGTTTAACCTCATTTTCATTTGTACAGGGGGTTACAGTTATGAGTTTGCCATACATCTCAGAGAAGATTTGGGACTTGAACTTTTCAGCAATTCTGAAACTGTTAGGACTTTGGCAACTCTTGTAGATGAAATGCCTTTTGCATAAAGGGATGTGCATGAGTCTTTGGGGGTTCAAGTACAAAATATTGTTTCTAATGTAACATAACGTTGATAGACTTAATGCTGGTTCTTAAGGATTGTTAAGACGTGTTATAATGTTCAAGTTGCAAAATGTTAAGAATAAACATGCTTTTGTATCTGAAGACTGATTTAAAGAAATGTGTCTGGTTGCCAAGTTGACAACGGGTGGATTGTTATGGTTTATACATTGTGTCAATGTGAGAAGTCCAGAAGCTTAAGTAAGTAACTCAGCAGCTTTACATCTTGGGGTGTAGAGCACAAGTAGTTACCTGTTCATTGTGTCAATTTGAGAAGGTTGGAAGTTTAACTAAGAGACCCAGCAGGGAGCCAGTGTTCTTTGTAAATATTCTCATCCTGTACAAAGGAAGGCAAGCAGACTTGTGAAGCTACACACATCCTACATGGGGGGGGGTCCTCTGTACAATATAAAGGAGGAGAAGAGGCTTGTTCTCCCCTCTTTTCTCTTGCTGCTTTTGCTAGCTGCTGCCTTGAAATGTTGCCCCAGTGCCAAGCCACCCTGCCTTGGAGCCAGCTGACTATGGACTGAAACCTCCAGAAACTGTAAGCTAAATAAACCTTTCCTGCCCTAATTTTGGGCATAAGGTATTTTGTAACAGCAAGGAGGGAAAAGTAACCAAGACAGAGGGGAAGGAGGAATAGAAAGAAGAGGAGGAGAAAAAAACAGAGAGAAGGAGGAAGAGAAGGAGTGGGAGAGAGAAAAAGAGAGAGAGACTCTGAAAGAGTAGGAGGCATTCATAAATTTCAAAGCTTGTTGACACTTTTTGAGGAGAGTCTCCCCCACCCATTTTCCCAGCCTGGGACCAGACTGGGATGTCATGCCAGAGGCACTGGGCCATGTCCCTCTCTAACAACTGCTCAGGGCTAGGACCCCAGCCCAGACAACATTTGGGGAGAATCTGAGGTGAACAGAATCAGCCAAAGTGTCTGGAGAACCTCAGGCTCAGAAAAGACAGATACAATATATAGTGTTCTGCTGGGAACTCTAAATTCCCCTGCCAAGGAAACAAAAGCTGATCTGGATGTCTGCTTCTGTTGCTTCCCAAGAGAGTAACTCTACTTGTTGCTATGGGGGAAGGCAGCACCCCAGAACTAAGGAAGTGTCCTGTAACTGTCATCTATAGACATCACCTATAGACTTCCATGAGAGAAAGAAATTGTTTAATTTTTTACTATGAAACATTTCAGACATACAAAACGTTACACCACCACCCTATCCCCCTCAGAGAAGGAAACACTGCCTCAACTTAAAAGGCCTGTGTCCTCCTCTCTGCCTCATTCTTCTCTCCTCCTCCCTCCCTCCCAGCTTTCCCTGCAATCCCTCATTCCTTTTCCTTTGCCAGTCACCTGCCTTCCTCCCCTTTTCCTGGAAGGGAAGAGGCAAGGCGAAGTATGTCCCTTTCCAGGTTCACACTCCGCACACTGGATTGAAGAGCACCTGCTTGCTCATTCTGACCCTTGTGTACCCAGCCTTCCTCTTGCCATGACTGGAAGAGCTCCACAATGTGTCCTCTTTCCAGATGCTCCAAGAAAAGATTTCCTTGAGCCCTTTTCTATGCATTATCCCTAGACCTGCAGCTGAAAGGACTTGGTGACTCCAGGTGACCTGAGCAGAAGGTAACTCTGAAGCCGTTCTGAGTAAAAGAGAGGAGTTTAACAGGTGACAAAGATGGAGAAAGGGAGTAGAGTCTCAGAGTTCTCAAATTACAATTCTAGTACACGAGGTGTAACTGAACACAAACTCTGACACCTGTAAATTGCTAAGTGTTATTTTGAATAGCAAAGAAATGAAAAGGATGCTTCTTAGTTTTTCATAGTTTCCCTCCTGTGAACATAGAGAGCGTTAATGATTTGTGGCAGCAGCAATAAGAAACTAATAGAAGGAGAAAAGTTAGAGTCACTAAGCTACCAGCTCAGGGATGAAGAAAAACAAGCATAAAGTAGGAGGAAGACAGCGGACCCTGCACTGCAGCAGCTGTTGCTCTTCCGTGGCTCCCAGGTCAGGGCAGGGGCCTGAGGCGCAGCAGGGGGATGGGGGGAGGGTGTGGCGGGTGGCGGTCCACAACCCTGGTCTCCCAGGGCTCAGCTCCCGCCCTCCCACTAACCCAGCCTGGAGGAGGAAACA
>RJWM01037554.1:0-17354 GCA_004363535.1 Dasyprocta punctata | reverse complement strand
ACTCCCACCAACACTGGAGAAGAGTTCCTTTTTCCCCACACCCCCTCCAGCATTTGTTGTTGGCTGATTTTTAATCTTGGCCATTCTTTCTGGAGTGACATGGAATCTCAGTGTTGTTTTAATTTGCATTTCCCGAATGACCACGGATGTTGAACATTTTTTCATACATTTATTTGCCATTTGTATTTCTTTCTCTGAGAAGCGTGTATTCATCTCAGATGCCCATTTTTGGATTGGGGCCTTGAATTTTAGGGGCCTGATTTCTTTTAATTCTTTATATGTTTTAGATAGAAGTCCTTTGTCTGATGGACAATTGGCTAAGAAATTTTCCCAATTCGTGGGTTTTCTTTTCACTCTGTTGGAGATTTCCTTTGACATGCAAAAACTTTTTAGTAAGATGAGATCCCAGTTGTTGATCCTGGGAAGTGTTTCCTGAGCAATCTGATTTTTGTTCTTGAACTCTCTGCCTACTCCTATGTCATCAAGATTTTTACCTACTCTGTCTTCTAGTAAGTTTAGTGTCTCTGTTTTTATATTCAGATTTTGATCCATTTTGACTTTATTTTAGTGTATGGTGATAAGCATTGATCTAGTTTTTGTTTACGGCATATAGAAAGCCACTTTTTCCAGCACCATTTGTTAAAGAGGCTATCGTTCTTCCAATGTACATGTTTGGCCCCTTTGTCAAAGATGAGGTGGCTGAGTGTGTTTGTAGTTGTGGCTGTATCTTCTAATCTATTTCATTGATCTTCAGGTCTGTTTTGATTCTAGTACCATGCTGATTTTATCACAGTAGCTTAGTAGTATAGTTTCAAGTGGGGGATTGTGATGCCTCCTGCCTACCCTTTGTTGCCCAGAATTGCCTTTGTTATTCTAGGTCTTTTCTGGTTCCAGATGAATTTCAGGAATGCTTTCTCTAGCTCTGTGAGGCAGGCAGGTGGTATTTTGGTTGGGATTGCATTGAATCTGTATAATAATTTTGGGAGAATGGCCATTTTCATGATGTTTGTACTTCCTATCCATGAACAGGGAATGTCTTTCCATTTTCTGAGATCTTCTTAAATTTCCTTCTTTAGAGTAATGTAATTTTCACTGTAGAGATCTTTTACTTCCTTTGTTAGATTGATTCCTAAGTATTTCATTTTTTTGGATGCTATAGTGAAGGGTGTGATTTCCGTTATTTCTCTGTCAGTGACTTTGTTTTTTGTGTACAGGAATGCTATTGATTTTTGAGTGTTCACCTTGTATCCAGCTGCATTACTGAATTTGGTTATTACTTCTAGAAGTCTTCTAATGAATCTTTGGGGGTCTTCTATGTAGAGTATCATATCGTCTGAAAATAATGATAATTTCACTTCTTCCTTTCCTATCCTTATTCCCTTTATTTCTTTCTCTTGTCTAATTGCTCTAGCTAATATTTCCAGGACTATATTGAATAGGAGTGGTAATAATGGACATCCTTTTCTTGTTCCTGATTTAAGATTGAAAGTTTTCAGTTTTTCTCCATTCAGTATGATGTTAGCTATTGGTTTATGATATATGGCTTTTATCAGGTTGAGGTAGAGACCATCTCTTCCAATTTTCTGTAGGGTTTTTGTCATGAATGGGTGTTGGATTTTGTCAAAAGCTTTTTCTGCATCTATTGAGATGATCATGTGGTTCTTGTCCTTGGCCCTGTTGATAGGGTGTATTACATGTATTGATTTGCGTATGTTGAACCATCCCTGCATTCCTGCAATGAATCCCAGTTGATCATGGTGTATAATCTTTCTGATAACTTGCTGTATTCTATTTATCAGTATTTTATTTAGAATTTTTGCATCTATGTTCATTAGGGAGATTGGCCTGTAATTTTCTTTCTTGGTTGGGTCTTTCTCTGGTTTTCATTTTAGGGTAATACTTGCTTCCAGGAATGATTTAGGGACACTTGCTTCCCTTTCGATTTCATTGAAGAGTTTGAGGAGTGTTGGCATTAAGTCTTCCCTAAATTTCTTGTAGAATTCAGCAGTGAATCCATCAGGGCTTGGGCTTTTCTTTGTTGGTAGGGTCTTAATTACATTTTCGATTTTATAAGCTGATATTGGGTTATTCAGCAGCTTTACATCTTCTTGATTCAGCTTTGGTAATTCATGGATTTCTAGGAATCTGTCCATTTCTTCTGTGTCTTCAAATCTATGTGAGTAAAGGTTTTCAAAGTAGGTGTTGATGATCTTCTGTGTTTTCACTGGGTCTGTATTAATTTCACCCTGTTCATTTCTTATTGCATGAATCTGAGTTTTTTCTTTCCTTTTTTTGATAAGGTTGGCTAGGAGTTTATCAATTTTATTTACTCTTTCAAAGAACCAACTCTTGGATTCATTAATTCTTTGTATTGTTTTCTTAGTTTCAATTGCATTAATTTCTGCTCTAATCTTAATAATTTCCTCCCTTCTTTGGGCTTTGGACTTGATTTGCTCTTCTTTTTCTAGAAATCTGAGGTGCAGCATTAGGTTGTTTATGTGTGTTCTTTCCGTTTTTCTGATATGATAGTTTAGTGCTATGAATTTCCCTCTGAGGACTGCTTTCATTGTATCCCACAGGTTCCAGTAATTGGTATTTGCATTTTCGTTCAATTGTAGGTATTGTTTAATTTCTTCTTTAGCCTCTTCTGTGACCCATTGGTTATTTAGGAGAATATTACTTAATTTCCATGTGTTTATGCAGTTATTGTAGGTTTTTTTGTCATTCATTTCCAATTCTACTCCCCTATGGTCAGATAATAAGCATGGAATTATTTCAGTTCCTTTGCATTTACTTAAGCATGTTTTGTGGACCAGTATAGATCTATTTTAGAGAATGACCCATGTGCAGCTGAGAAGAATGTGTATTCTGATGTTAATGGGTGGAATACTTGTTATACATCTACTAGATCCATTTGTTCAGAAGTTTGATTCAGTTCTGCTATTTGCTAATTTTTTGTTTGGTTGATCTATCTCTCTGTGATGATGGGGTGTTAAGGTCCCCTGTCATATCTGTATTATTGTTTGTTTGGTTTTTCATGTCTGTTAAGAATTGTCTTACATAGTTGGGTGCTCCCATATTCCATGCATATATATTTATGGATGTAATCTCTTCCTCTTGAAGTTTTCCCCTCACAAGTATGTAGTGACCTTCTTTATCTCTTTTGATCATTCTCGGTTTGAAGTTTGCATTGTCTGTAAACATAATGGCTACCCCTGCTTTTTTCTGGGTTCCTGTTGCATGGAGTATTGTTTTGCACCCTTTGATTTTTAGTCTGTGAATTTCCTTTTGAGTGAAAGGTGTTTCTTGTACACAGCGTATTGTTGGGTTTTGTTTCTTAACCCACTCTTCTAGTCTGTTTCTTTTTATTGGTGAGTTGAGACCATTTATATTGATTGATATAAGTGATATGTACTGGCTCATCACTGTCATGGTATCTTTCTGCTATTGGTTTTCTACATTTTCTGTTTAATTATTTGCCCTGCTTAGTGGTTTCCTTTTGTCATTGTTCTTAAGATTGTGGCTTTCTCTGTCTCTTCCTAGAGTGTCTTTCAGTACTCTTTGTAGTGTTGGCTTCGTGGCCATAGATTTCTTCAGTTTTTCTTTGTCATGGAAGTATCTTATTTCTCCATCAATTTTTAAGGATAGTTTTACAGGGTACATAAATCTAGGTTGAAAGTTATTATCTTTCAGGATTTGAAATACTTCACTCCAAGCTCTCCTTAACTTAAAGTTTTTTGTTGAGAAATCTGCCATGATTCTGATAGGCTTTCCTTCATAGGTGATCTGTTTCTTTTCTCTGACAGCTTTTCCTATTTTGTTCTTGTGCTGTATTTCTGATACCCTTATTATTATATGTCTGGGTGAGGATTTATTTTGGTTGTGGTTTATTGGGGTGCTGTATGCCTCAGTTACCTGTATTTCAGATTCTCTTCCCATGTTTGGAAAGTTTCCTGCTGTCATTTCTGTGAATAGTCTTCGCAGGTCATTAGTGTTGACCCCTGCTTTTTCATTTATGCCTATTAACCTTATGTTATTTCTCTTGGCATTGTGCTGCAACTGTTGAATTGTTGTTTCTTGGTTCCTTACTATTTTTAGGAGATCTTTTCTTTCGTGGCCGTGATCTCCCATGCTGTCTTCAAGATCTGAGATTCTATCTTCAGCTTCATTTAAGCGGTTTTTCAAACTTTCCATGGAGTTTTTCATTTCCTGCCTTTCCCTTTGCATCTGTTTCATGCATTCTGTTTGTGTCTTATATTGTTCATTCAAAGTTTCCATCATTTTCTTAAATTCTTCTATTTTTATGTTGCTCTTCTTTATTTACACACAAACTTTCTTTAATAATGATCCACATTTGATTTTTTAGCTGAGAGTATATTTCTGATTTGAATTTCTCTATAGCTTCATCAAGCTGTTTCTTTACTGCATTTTCTATCATTTCAGAAAGTCCCTTTGTGTGACTCCCACTGTCTTCCATTTCAGTGTCTCTTGGGTTTGTTCTTAGTGGGCTGGGGGACTGAGACTGCCTCTTGGTCTTTTGTTTTGTCATTTTCTTCTAGAACCTATGTGGCGCTGTGTCCTGCGAGGCTGGTTGTGTGTTCCCCTGAGGGTTGCGTTGAGTCTTGGGTCATGCTGTGTTGCGGGACCCTGTAGAATCGGATCCTGTGTGCAACCAGTGAGGGTGACCTCTCGGTTCGCTTGTGTTGAGCCTCTGCCTTAACTGGGTGGGGGCCAAGGCCTCCTGGTCCCAGGGAGCTATGCAGAGTGTACCCCGGAGTGTGATGCCACCAGACCCTGAGTCTAGCTGCAAGGAGTTCAGAGCAACATCTGTGCCAGGGCAAGCCTGATTGAGTCCCAGGCCTGGAGTGCCAGGGCCTTCATCCTGGCTGGGCAGGGGCCCAAGAGCTCTAAGATGCGGCGCACACAAGCTGCTCCACTGAAGTATTCAGCTTGCGCATGCTCTGCACTCTGGTGGGGGGAGCCCAAGCTCTCCAAGGCCCTGCAGCTTTATTGGTCAGTCCTGATAAGCAGCACTGGGGTCCTGGGCTGAGCTGGGCTGGGCTGTGTACCTCTGTGTCCTGCAAGGCTGGTCAGGTGTTCCCCTGAGGGTTGCATTGATTCTTGGGTCATGCTGAGTCACGGGACCCGGTAGAGCCGGATCCTGTGTGCAGCCAGTGAGGGCAGCCTCCCGGGGTGTGCGGCTGGAGCCTCTGACTTAACTGGGTGGGGGCCAAGGCCTACCGGTCCCAGGGAGCTAGGCAGAGTGTACCCCAGAGTATGATGCCACCTGGACCCTGAATCTAGCTGCAAGGAGTTCAGAGCAACAACTGTCTAATTCATTTTCTAATTGGAAAAGAATGTAGTTCTTTCAGATAGTAGCAGTGGAGAATTTTGTCTTTTAGTTGTTTCTTACATTTCATTATTCTGCATGATACTGTCTTTTGGGTAGAAATACATAGTATAAAAATTATGTCAAGAAAGTATCTATTCCTGCATTGCTAAATCAGAAATACACACTGAATTTTGTTTTCTTTTTTCATTTTTTTATTTGATGAAAAACAAATTTTCCTAAACAATTACGAGAATAACAGTAGCTATCTTGCTGTGTATTGTTATCTTCAAATTAGATATACAGTATAAGACAAATGAAAAATATTCTTACAAAAAGAAACGGACAACACAAACTTTTCAATGAAAATAAAGTATTTGTATAAAAAAATGATTGTATATATTGCAATATTTTCAAAAATAAAAGAATAATTTAGAGAAGTTTTCAAATTTCTTACTATTTCTAATTATCTCTCTTCTATTTTGCTCCTGCCTCAAGTTTAACTTCATAGCATATGTCTTAGTTACTTTTTACTCGTTGCTGAGACAGAATACCTGACGCCCAAAATTAGGGAAGGAAAGGTTTATTCTTACAGTTTCTCAGGAGTTTCAGTCCAAGTTGGCTCCAAGATAGCTTGGCATGGTGGGCCTGCCATTCATGGCGGCTGCAAGCTGCACGCCGCAAGCCACGCTGTCGAGAGAGAATGAGCAGAAGCAGAAGGGAACAAGAGGAAGACCCGCCTTCTATTACACTGTATGTCGGCTCCACCCCTGGGCGGGTACAGCAAACCGAACACAAACAAGCACCAGACTTAGCCCCATCAAAAGTATGTGAGGACTTGGGGGGACACAGCATACCCAATACAGCATAGTAGCACTCCATTGTGTACAAATATCACATTTTCCTTTTCCATGCATCTGTTTATTAACAGACATGTTTCCAAGATCATGTCACAAATTCTGCTGCTATAAACATGGGTATATATGTGTGCCCATAATATGATGCTTTTAACACTTTTGGAAAGATACCTAAGAAGGGGATAACTGGGTCAAATGGAGTTTATATTTTTAGCATTTTGACAAACATCCACACTGATTTCCATAGTGGTTGTACTAAATTACAATCCCACCAACAATGTAGTAGATTTCTTTTTCCCCCATCATCATCACCAGCATTTGCTATTATTTGATATCTTGATAATAGCCATTCTTTCAAGGGTAAGATGGTATTTCAGTATAGTTTTAATTTGCATTTCTCTGGTGATAAGTGATGATGAGCATTTTAAAAATGTATTTCTTGGCTAGTTGTACTTCTGAGAAGTGTCTATTCATTTCAGTTGACTGCTTTTTGATTGGGTCTTTTATTTTTGCTAGTCTAAATTTTTTGTCTACTTTAAATGTTCTTGATGTTAGTCCTCTGGGTAAAAGTTGGCAAATTTTTTTTTGCATTCTGTATATTGTTTCTTTACTTTTTTGGCTATTTGCTTAGCTTTATAGAAACTTTTAAACTTGATATAATTCCACTTGTTAGTTTGCTGTATTATTTCTTGGGCCATTGGGGTTCTGTTCATAAAGTTCTTGCCTATATCTCTGTCTTGAAGAGTTGTACCTATTTCATCTTCCAGAAGATCAAGTATTACTGTTTTAATTTTTAGATCTTTGATCTATTTTGATTTTAGTTAGTACATGGTGAAATATAAGGGTCTGGACTCAATCTTTTTTTATTTAAGAGAAAAAAGACATAGAAAAGAAAGACAAAACGCAAAGGAGACAAACAAACAACAGCAAATCCAAAACAGTAACATTATAGGTTTACAAAACAAGATTATAGGAACTTGACAATGGTTGCAATATTGCATATCATTACCTTCAACACGGTTGTTTACATTAACAGATATAGATGTGTAAAATTGATTTAATCATGAATATTAACCATTCTTTCTCAATAACTAATACAATCAACAGTATAGTCATTTTAGCGATCTTACATATACATATATACAGATTTATGTCTTTTTCCTTTTCCCTCTTCTTTTCTAATTTTCCCTTTCCCAATTACTTTTGCTGTTTGAGCAGTTTCTTACCCTTACATAGTATTTATTGTAGACTTTGGATCATATATACTTTTTTAGTTTCTTACACTAGGGAAACAATATGGTATTTACACATGTGGGTTTGATTAATCTCACTTATGAGTATGGTCTCAAGTTATGTCTATTTACTTACAAAAGTCTCAATGCAATCTTTCTTGATAGCTGAGTACTACTCCATTGTATAAAAATACCACATCTTTTTATCCATTCCTTGATTGATAGGCACTTGAGTTGTTTCCAAGATCTGGCTATTACAAATTGGGTTGCTATAAACATGGGTGCACAAGTATAATTGTGGTATGATGTTTTCAATTCTTCTGGGAAAATGCCCAGAAGCGGGATAGGTGGGTCAACTGGGATCTCCACTCCTACTTCTTGAGGAATTTCCACACTGATTTCTACAGTGGCTGCACCAATCTACACTCTCACCAACAGTGGAGAAGAGTTCCTCTTTCCCACAGCCCCACCAACATTTGTTATTGGTTGATTTTCTTTTTAATCTTGGCCATTCTTTCTGGAGTGAGATGGAATCTCAGTGTTGTTTTAATTTGCATTTCCCGAATGACCACGGATGTTGAACATTTTTTCATATATTTATTTGCCATTTGTATTTTTTTCCTCTCAGAAGTGTGTATTCATCTCAGATGCCCATTTTTTGGATTGGGTCCTTGAATTTTAGGGGCCTGACTTTTTAAAAATTCTTTATGTTTTAGATAGAGGTCCTTTGTCTGATGGACAATTGGCTAAGATATTTTCCCAATTCGTGGGTTTTGTTTTCACTCTGTTGGAGATATCTTTTGACATTCAAAAACTGTTTAATAAGATGAGATGCCAGTTGTTGATTCTGGGAAGTATTTCTCGTGCAGTTCGATTTTTGTTCATAAAATATCTGCCTACTTCTATGTCAAGATTTTTACCTATTTTGTCTTCCAGCAAATTTAGTGTCTCTGTTTTGACATTCAGATCTTTGATCCATTTTGACTTTAGTTTATTGCATGGTGACAGACATGGATCTAGTTTTAGTTTATGGCATATGAAAAGCCAGTTTTTCTAGCATCATTTGTTAAGGAGCCTATTTTATTCCAATGTACATGTTTGGCCCCTTTGTCAGAAATGAGGTGGCTAAGTGTGTTTGTAGTTGTGGCTGTATCTTCTAATTTATTTCATTGATCTTCAGGTCTGTTTTGATTCCAGTACCATGCTGATTTTATCACAGTAGCTTAGTAGTATAGTTTCAAGTTGGGGATTGTGATGCCTCCTGCCTTCCCTTTGTTGCCCAGAATTGCCTTTGCTATTCTAGGTCTTTTCTGGTGCCAGATGAATTTCAAGAATGCTTTCTCAATTCTGTGAGGTAGGCAAGTGGTATTTTGATTGGGTTTGCATTAAATCTGTATAATAATTTTGGGAGAATGGCCATTTTCACGATGTTTGTTCTTCCTATCCATGAACAGGGAATGTCTTTCCATTTTCTGAGATCTTCTTAAATTTCCTTCTTTAGAGTAATATAATTTTCACTATATAGATCTTTTACTTCCTTTGTTAGATTGATTCCTAAGTATGTCATTTTTTTTGTATGTTATAGTGAAGGGTGTGGTTTCCCTTATTTCTCTCTCAGTGACTTTGTTCTTTGTGTACAAAAATGCTATTGATTTTTGAGTGTTCACCTTGTATCCAGCTACATTACTGAATGTGGTTATTACTTCTAGAAGACTTCTAATGGATCCTTGGGTGTCTTCTATGTAGAATATCATATCATAGTAATAATGATAATTTCACTTCTTCCTTTGCTATCTTTATTCCCTTTATTTCTTTCACTTGTCTAATTGCTCTGGCTAATATTTCCAGAACTATATTGAATAGGAGTGGTGAAAATGGGCATCCTTGTCTTGTTCCTCATTTTAGGTTGAAAGTTTTCAGTTTTTCTCCATTCAATAAGATGTTGGCTGTTGTTTTATGATACATGTCTTTTATCAGGTTGAGGTAGAGACCATTTATTCCAATTTTCTGTAGGGTACTTTTTTTTATCAAGAATGGGTGTTGGATTTTGTCAAAAGCTTTTTCTGTGATCATGTGGTTCTTGTCCTTGGCCCTGTTGATAGGGTGTATTACATGTATTGATTTGTGTATGTTGAACCATCCCTGCATTCCTGCAATGAATCCCACTTGATCATGGTGAATAATCTTTCTGATAACTTGCTATATTCTATTTGCCAGTATTTTATTGAGGATTTTTGCATCTCTGTTCATGAGGGAGATTGGCCTGTAATTTTCCTTTTTGGTTGGGTCTTTCTCTGGTTTTGGTATTAGGGTAATACTTGTTTCCAGGAATGAGTTAGGGAGACTTGCTTCCCTTTCGATTTCATTGAAGAGTTTGAGGAGTGTTGGCATTAAGTCTTCCCTAAATTTCTTGTAGAATTCAGCAGTGAATCCATCAGGGCCTGGGCTCTTCTTTGTTGGTAGGGTCCTAGTTACATTTGCAATTTCATTAGCTGAAATGGGGTTATTCAGCAGTTTTACATCTTCTTGATTCAGGTTTGGTGATTCATAGATTTCTAGGAATCTGTCCATTTCTTCTGTGTTATCAAATCTATGTGAGTAAAGGTTTTCGAAGTTGGTGTTGATGATCTTCTGTATTTCCACAGGGTCTGTAGTCATTTTGCCCTTTTCATTTCTTATTGCATGAATCTGAGTTTTTTCTTTCAGCTTCTTGATAAGGTTGGCTAGGGGTTTATCAATTTTATTTACTCTTTCAAAGAACCAACTCTTCAATTTATTAATTTTTTTTTGCGGCACTGGGAATTGAACTCACAACCTTGTGCTGGCCTGACAGGCACGTAAGGGGCTGAGTCAAACCCCCAGCCCTGGTTTTTTGAGGCAGGGTCGCACTGTGTAGCTCAGGCCAGCCTTGCACTAGCGTTGTAGCCCATGATTCATTAATTCTTTGTATTGTTTTCTTAGTTTCAATTGCATTAATTTCTGCTCTAATCTTAATAATTTCCTCCCTTCTTTGGGCTTTGGACTTGACTTGCTCTTCTTTTTCTAGAAATTTGGGGTGCAGCATTAGGTTGTTTATGTGTGTTCTTTCCATTTTTCTGATGTGGGAGTTTAGGGCTATAAATTTCCCTCTGAGGACTGCTTTCATTGTATCCCCCAGGTTCCGGTAATTTATATTTGTATTTTCCTTCAATTGTAGATATTGTTTAATTTCTTCTTTAACTTCCTCTGTGACCCATTGGTCATTTAGGAGAGTATTATTTAATCTCCATGTGTTTATGCAGTTATTGTAGGTTTTTTGTCATTCATTTCCAATTTTACTGCACTATGGTCAGATAATATGCATGGAATTATTTCAGTTCCTTTGCCTTTACTTAAGTATGTTTTGTGGATCAGTATATGATCTATTTTAGAGAATGATCCATGTGCAGCTGAGAAGAACGTGTATTCTGATTTTGATGGGTGGAATACTCAGTACACATCTACGAGGTCCATTTTTTCACAAGTTTGATTCAGTTCTGTTATTTCTTTGCTGATTTTTTTTTTTGCTTGATCTGTCTCTCTGTGACAGTGAGGTCGTAAGGTCCACTGTTATAACTGTATTATTGTTTATTTGGTTTTTCATGTCTATTAAGAATTGTGTTACATAGTTGGGTTCTCCCATATTCGGTGCATATATATTTATGATTGTAATCTCTTCCTTTTGAAGTTTTCCCCTAACAAGTATCAAGTGACCTTTTTATCTCTTTTGATCATTCTCGGTTTGAAGTTCATATTGTCTGCAAACATAATAGCTACCCCTGCTTTTTTCTGGGTTCCTGTTTCATGGAGTATTGTTTTTCAGTCTTTGATTTTTAGTCTGTGAATTTCCTTTACAGTGAAGTGTGTTTCTTGTACACAGCATATTGTTGGGTTTTGTTTCTTAACCCATTCTGCTAGTCTGTTTCTTTCTATTGGTGAGTTGAGACCATTTACATTGATTGATATAACTGATATGTCCTGGCTCATCACTGTCATGGTATCTTTCTGTTGTTGGTTTTGTACATTTTCTGTTTAATTATTTGCCCTGCTTAGTGGTTTCCTTTTGCTGTTTTTCTTAGGATTGTAGCTGTCTTTGTCTCTTTCTAGAGTGTCTTTCAGTAGTCTTTGTAGTGTTGGTTTGGTGGCCATAAATTTCCTCAGTTGTTCTTTGTCATGAAAGTATCTTATTTCTCCATTAATTTTTAAGGATAGTTTTGCAGGGTACATCAATCTAGGTTCAAAGTTGTTTTCTTTCAGAATTTGAAATACTTCACTTCAAGCTCTTCTTAACTTAAAGGTTTGTGTTGAGAAATCTGCCATCATTCTGATAGACTTTCCTTCATAGGTGATCTGTTTCTTTTCTCTGACAGCTTTTAGTAGTTTGTTCTTGTGCTATATTTCTGATACCCTTATTATTATATGTCTGGGTGAAGATTTATTTTGGTTGTGGTTAATTGGGGTTCTGTATGCCTCAGTTACCTGTGTTTCAGAGTCTCTTCCCATGTTTGGAAGGTTTTCTGCTATTATTTCTGTGAATAGTCTTCACAGGTCATTAGTATTGACCCCTGCTTTTTCATTTATGCCTATTAATCTTATGTTATTTCTCTTGGCATCATCTTGCAGCTGTTGAATTGTTGTTTCTTGGTTCCTTACTATTTTTAAGAGATCTTTTCTTTCATGGCCATGATCTCCCATGCTGTCTTCAAGATCTGAGATTCTGTCTTCATCTTCATTCAAGCGGTTTTTCAAACCTTCCATGGAAATTTTCATTTCCTGACTTTTCCTTTGCATCTGTTTCATGCATTCTATTTGTGTCTTATATCGTTCATTCAAAGTTTCAATCATTTTCTTAAGTTCTTCTATTTTTTATCTTGCTCTTCTTTAGATACATACAATATTTCTTTAATAATGATTCTCATTTCATTTTTTAGCTGAGAGAATATTTCTGATTTGAGTTTCTGTATAGCTTCATCGAGCTGTTTCTTTACTGCATTTTCTATCATTTCCGAATGTTCGGTTGTGTTTCTCCCACTGTCTTCCATTTCATTTTCCCTTGGGTTTGTTCTCAGTGGGCTCAGGGATTGAGACTGCCTCTTGGTCTTTTGTTTTGTCATTTTCTTCTAGACCCTGTGTGGCTCTGTGTCCTGCGAGGCTGACTGGGCGTTCCCCTGGTGGGTTGCTCTGTGTTGTAGGATCCAGTAGAACTGGATCCTCTGCACAACTAGTGAGTACCCCATCCTGGAGCATGCAGGTGGAGGCTCTGCCTTACTGGGTGGGGGCCAAGGCCTCCCAGTCCCAGGAAGCTAGGCAGAGCATACCCTGGAGTGTGGTGCCACCTGGTCCCTGAATCTGGCTGCATGGAGTTTAGCGCCTCTGGTGTGTCAGGCAAGCCTGGGTGAGTCCCAGGCCTTTAGTGCTGGGCCCTTGCTCCTGACTGGGCGTGGCTACAGCCTGTAGGGCGTGGCATGCAGAATGGAGCTCGTGCATGTGCTCTGAGCTCTGGCGGGGAGAGCCAAAGCTCTCCAAGGCCCTGTAGCTATGCTGGTCAGTCCCTAATGAGCAGCTCTGGGGTCCTGGTCTGGGCTGGGCTCAGTACCTCTGTGTCCTGTGAGGCTGGTGTTCCCCTGGTGGGTTATGCTGAGTCACAGGCCTGGGTAAAGCTGTATCCTGTGTGCAGCTAGTGAGTGCCCCCTCCTCGAGTGTGTGGGTGGAGGCTCCACCTTACTGGGTGGGGGCCAGGGCCTCCTGGTCCCAGGAAGCTAGGTGGAGTGTACCCCAGAGTGTGGCATCCCTGGGACCCTGAGTCTGGCTGCAAGGAGTTGAGCGCCTCTAGCATGTCAGGCAAGCCTGGGCCTGTTTCATCTTTTACACACTGAAGTTTCTTAAATTGATTCATTGGGCACCTATGAGATGATTTGAATTTCTCATTTGCATCATATATAATGCAGTGAATCATATATGATTATTGATACTGAATCATTATTGAACTTTTAGAATGTTTCCCACTTCTTGAAACATGATTCAGTACTGGATCCTATTTGTTAATATTTTATTTTGTATCACTATTTATGAGTGAGATTGATCTGTTTTTTGATGAAATCAACAGATTAGGTGAGGACTCCAGTGAATGCCAGCCATCTGTATTTGATGGTTTCTGAGACAGTGTGAAGAGGAGAAGGGGAAGAAAAAAGAATTAAGAGGTGTTATGTGTATGTACTAACTCCCCATGAGGAATGTAATCATTATGTAATGCAAGCATGTACTAATAAAAAATAAAAATTCAAACATAAAACATAAAACAAAAAACCCCATGAAAATCAAAAAAAGAAAAGTTAAATACAAAGTACAAGTGTTCTCATATAGTCCCTTTCCCCACTCCCCAGTTTCCCCTATTATTAACATCTTGCAATGTGTGTGTGCATGTGTGATGTATTTGCTACAATTATAAACCAGTATTTATTCATTATTCTTTACTAAGTCCCATATTTTACATTAAGATTCCCACTTTGTGTTGCATATTCTGTGGGGTTTGACAAAGGTACAATGACATGTAGCCACCATTATAGTAACATACAAAATAGTTCCATTATCCTAAAATTTGTAGTGATCTGTTTCATCCCTCCCTGTATCTCCTACAAATGCTGGCAACCACTGATCATGTTTTACTGGCTCCATAGTTTTGCCTTTCCTGAATGTTGTATGGTTGTTAGCTTTTTCACATTGGCTATTTTCACTTAGCAACATGCATTTAAGTTTTGTTCATTTTTTTGTGATTTAGAGCTCATTTCTTTTTTTATTAAATATTGCTTCATTTTTTGAATGTACCAGGAGTTATTTATTCACTAATTGAAGGACATCTTGTCTGCTTCCAAGTTTTAGCAATTATTAATAAAAACTCTATAAATATTATTGTGCAGATTTTTGCATAAACACCAGTTTCAGCTCATTTGAATAAATATCAAACATTGCAGTTTCTTGATCATATGGTAAGAGGATGTTTGATTTCATAAGAAATTGCCAAACTGTCTTCCAAAGCAGCTGTTCCTGTTTGTAATACTACCAACCATGAATGAAAGTTCTGTTGTTCTATATCCTCACCAGCAGTTGCTGTTGCCAATATTTTGAATTTTGGCCATTGTAGATTTGTGTAGTGCTATCTCATTATTGTTTGAATTTGTAATTCCCTAATGAAATAAGTGAAATAAGCCAGACATAAAAAGATAAATACTGCATGTTCTGTCTTACTTATTTGTGGAATCTAAGAGTTGACCTGAATGCAAAATAATGATTACTAGAGGTTGGGAAATGGGAGAAGGAAAGTAAAGGGAAGATGGACAACAAGTACTGAATGGAGATATGGCAATTTTCTCCTTCTCCTTCTTCTCCTCCTTCTTCTTCTTTTTCTTTTTCTTCTCTCTCTCATTTTTCCTTTGTCTATCTCTGTCTCCTTCTTTTGTTGTGCTATAGATTGAACCCAGGACTTTCACAGTGAGCTACATTTCCAACCCTTTATATTTTTTATTTTGAGACATGGTTTTTCTAATTTACATGCTGCCACCCACGTGGCTCCTGATGTTCTTGGGGTGAAGGACCAAGAGAGAATGAGAAAAATAAAGAGAGAGACAAAGCTGGACTCAGGTGGAGCCCTTAACCTCCTGATGGGAGGAAAGGATCTGGCCCCTCACTGCAGGGGCATTTATTTATACCTTTAGCGACCTAATGTCACGTGACACCCTGTTGTCCTAGCAACCCACTGCTTAGCTTGTCTTGGGGCTAGGTGTTCTTTAGGCTGAAGTAGCTTCTTCACGTGACTTGCCCTAGGCCCTCTTTGTTCTTGGAATGATCATGTCTGGATCATGCCCTAAGTCAATTTCCAGCTTCAAGGGCTCCCAACATATCCATCTCGTTTGTTTTGTTGTTGCACAGGATGAGTGGTCAGTTGAAATTAGAGAAGCTGTGTTGGAGAGCTCTGTAGAAGATCTTTTATTTTAAGTGCAGTCCAATGTTTTTAAGTCCCTGCATTCTGCAATTAAAACCCTGTGCAGTCCATTAATCCATAACCATAGTCAGCTACCAGTGTAGCTGGCAACTGTCAGAAGGTGTCAGTGATTTGAGTTTCTTTTATAACATAATACTTTAGCATTGTTTTATATACCTCTAGTAGTTGTACATTTTCTGCAGGATATTTAAGACCAAGTTAAGGTGAGACCTGTTTTAAAAACAATCAGTTTTTGGTTATGTATCAAGGTCAGGTAAGTCTCCTCAAGAAATGCCTTAGAACCATGCATAGCACCTCTTAGTTCTTGCCAGTGTAAGCCATTCAGATGAGTCATGGCCATTGCTTGACCAAGTTGCTTTCTGTGAAAGCCTGGGAGGTTTTTTCTCCTGGTGACTCTCCTTAGCACACCACACACTGATGATCACTTTCCTCTGTGGTCTCATAGTCTCCTTGATCAGAAGACCAGGGACTCACTGAGTACTGGATGTCACAGCAGAGGTTCTCTGATGTCCTGGGTCCTCATTGACCTTGGAGGGCTAGGGCCAAAATATTGGCTATCCTCTTAGCCCATCTGTCTCTCCAACTGTTGGTCTCTAAACCTCAGTTGTTGAACATCCAGAAGAAAAGATTGTCAACAGCACAATGTAGTAGAGGCAGAAAGCATAACATTGTCATCTTATCTAAATATCAAACATCTCAGAACATTATATAGAACCATTATTCTTTAAAATAACCATGGATGTTCTAACATCTGAATACCTGTAGAATGTTAACAAACTGTTACATATTTTACACAGAAAATAGAAATCAAAACCATACCTAATGTTGTAACATGACAATTATGACATTTTTTAACACACTTCAATTTGCATTTTTTAAAACATAAGATATTCCCTTTTTGATCAATCATCCTTATCTAATACATAAAAGCTTTTACCTAACTTGTTTACCTTTAGTGTGATGTACATCTCAAAAGTTTTGTTACAGGCTGAGTTCTGAATCTGAAACAAAATATTGTCACCATAAACAATCCCTGTTTTACATTTTGGAAAACCTGTACATCTGGAGGCATGAATACATAAATATACCATGAAGCTAATAACAATCTTTCATAGCCATATGAAACCTTTGTATGGGCATTTTTAAATAAAAAACTTATTGTATTATTTGTTTTGATGATGACTAATGTAAATATATTACAATAATATTTTATATAACTTTAGTTGGGGTGTCTCACATAAAACTATGGAGATCATTGGGACCTCCAATCAGTGAATGAGAACTGGTTTAAAATTTTACCAGGCAGCTGCTTTCTTGTTCATCAAATGGCGTCCTGTCCAATAATCCCCTCCCCACCAAGGAATTTTGTTTACTCATCTTAATAATTTTTGATGACTTATGAAAAACCCAATTATAACATTTAATGTATTATGTTTGAACAATGAGAGACTCTCAAGTTATGATAAACAACAATATACATTACTTTTACACAACCAATTTTAGCAACATTTGGACTAACTGGGAACCAGGTGGAACCATGCTTTTTAAGTCTATTACCCAAATTAAACTTTGATTAAATGATCCAAAAATTAAAAAAAAGAAAAATTGTTGAGCTCAAAATAAAAAGGAATAGCTGTTTACAGAATGGACAAACATGGACAGACAATCTGTACAGATTAGAACAGACATAGAAACAAACACAGAGTTGTCAATGTCTGTAAGAACTCTCTTAAGTTCCCGGGGGCTATTTCATGCCCCTTTGCTGAACTAGCTCGATTCTTATACCCCATGTCCTTGGGGTTGGAACATCTGTCACCTCCAGCAGCCCATCCCCTCAGGGTGTTTCTTAGGCACTCTGTGCCACTTGGGCACTCCCATACAGGCGCTTGTGCTTTCAGCTCCACAGATGTGAACAATCA
>RJWM01037553.1:0-16884 GCA_004363535.1 Dasyprocta punctata | reverse complement strand
GATGGTGATGGTGATGATGGTGATGATGGCAACTACAATGACAGCAATGATGAATCAGTCTGTTTTTCCTACCAATGAAATCTGTGAGCAGGACACAGGGAAGTTCAAGAGGGAAAGAATATCCTCATCTTTTTCCTCCCTGCTTTTATTCTTATAAGGATTCATCTTCCTCTTGAAAACCATGCACCGTTCATCACTGGTCAAACCTCGACATCCCCCCTTGAAAGCCTCCACATAGCTCGATCACAGAATTTTAGACTATGTTTCTCTTCCTGCCTGGGTGCTAAGGAAGCAGTCAACCTCTTGGCTACCTCTAGGACTAAAAGTAATTATCTTGATGGAAGTTGACTCTCCCCGAGGTATATGATTGTAGACAAAGGCAGGTGGCTTGGCTGGAAAACATTCACAACAGACCCCAAAATACAAAGTTGAATGAATTTGAGAAAGCAGTATTAATTATAATGTAAACTGTCGACCTAGTGATCCATATTACTTCTAGGTCATGGGGATGGTAAGGTGTAGGGAGGGAATGAACTTTAACAAAGTGTCAACTGTATACCAAGCAGAGACATTAGACATTAGACACAGTTTATAGGTCATGGATGTCTAATTCAAATTTATCTGACAAAGATGCAACATAAGAAAAACAAAGGATCAGTAAGGAGATTCCTTGTCAACTATGAATATCTAAAAGTTTGTGACGATAGGTGTGGGGGAAACTACAGCCAGTACTGGTCACATCACCCTTTCTACTGCCACTGAGAATGCTGTTGGGAAGTTCTGTGTTTACACTTTTCCCTCCAAGCTTCAATAATTTTAGACTATGAAGTAAACTGACAACTGACAACAGGAAAAAGAACAAAGAAATCTTATTACATGCCAAGAATTACAGAAGTCTGAGACTCCACAGAAGCAAAAGGCTGAATCATGTATATAGCTTTAAGAAGGACAGAGGCTTGAGCTTCTGGAAGGAAGGCAGGCAGCACAGAGCTTCAGAGGCTGGGCCAAAGGAGGAGTGTGCAGCACGCAAGGCTTGCCGCGACATGCAGATGAATTCTCCCAGGCAAGAGCCACCTGTAATCATCTCCATTTGGACCAGATGTCAGATCCTCAATCCCTTCTTCCTGGAGAAAGACCATTCCTGGGCAAAAAAAAGAGGATGTCCAGTAGGAAAACTTGTGGCAGCATCCACATATTTCATTTTATAAAAGGACGGCATTTCAGAGGCATTTCTATGTTTGCAGCAGTCTGTGATTTCTCTGAACAATCAAGTCAAAATATGCCAAAGCGATATATTTGGGTTAGAACATTTTATTCTCACAATGCAAAAGAGGAACTATAAAAAATAATTTGATCAAAATCAAAGAAAGAGGGTAAGCTCTTTGAGGGCAGGAACCACCTATATCCTAGTATTATAGGCAGTAAGTTGTTAGGTAGAAATTAATATATAGTCAGAGAGGGACTGGGCTCTCAAGGAGGTCAGCAGAAAAACAAAGACATCAAAATTGTGGCTGGAAGTGCATCTGAAGATGGAGTCTCAAGATAGAGATGCAATGGCCAGGCCTGCATGCCTCCCTAAGGGACAAGCAGTAACTTGGAACTATAATTAGCACCATCTGGTCTAGGAAGTCCAGATAGACATCAGTCTCCCAGGTGGGTGACCAAAACATCTGGACCCAATCACCTACTTAGGTGGATGACCAAAGCATCTAGATCCATCCCTTTCCCAAAATACCTTTGTTCTTTCCATATACCCTTGCCACAAGACTTACCTCCATTTGGATCAGTATTAGCTAATCCTAGATTGATGATAGTTTGACCCACACTGTACCTGCATTGCGACTTTGCTGTATAAATTACTCTTGACAAAGGGCCTCCATGGCACCCACTTCTGGGACCCCTCTGGTCTCTCAAGAGCTATCTATCAATAAAGCTTTCCTATTCTTAACCTCTTTTATCCTTTGAAATTCATTATTCGATTTCAGGAGACAAGAACTCAGCACATCTGACATCTAGCATGTTGGGAATTATAATTCTGCTATATCACTAGCATCCAATGAATCCAGTGAATTCAGAGCACTTCACAGACAGGTGGACAAGGAACAAGCATGCAATCAAGTGCTGACACGGAAGAGCCCTGGCTGTTACTGCACTCTAAGCTGGTCTCCTTCCTTATTTGTCTAGAAGGTCTTACCTTACTGATCATCATCACTGAAAATAATGAAAGCACAAGTTCAAAATAAAATAATATTTTAAACATACATAGCAGTTCATTAAAAATAGACTAGGGAGTATTTTACATTAAGACACTAGGGACCATCTTTACTTTGAAATGTCACTTTTTCCTTTAATTAGTATGCTCGAATGATAAGTATATGTCATTCTTATCTAATGAAAGTCTTGAATACATATGGCATCTGGGTCACAGCCATCTCTGGGAGACACGCAGACATACAAAGAACAAACAGAATGCATGCGTTGATGTCAACTAGCTTACTTACCTTTATTCACATAATTGTCAAAGTTTTATATTTAAAAATTTGACAATAAATTTGTTCAACACACCCTGCATGCACAGCAGGAGAATACAATCTCCTTTGACATTTCTCAAGACAGCCTAAGTTGTTTGAGGGATGTGTGAAATTTCCAAAGATTTCTTTCAAGCCAGCTAGTAGATATCACTCAAAACAAGACCACCTGCTTGGAGGCATAATTTTAACAAACACAACAATAGGTCTGGTTGCTCACAGGGAAATTTATAAGGTTTGTCTTTGCTTCCTTCCACCTATTGTAGTACTTTATCCCAGCAGAAAGTACTCACTTCTGAGCTTCAAAGATACAGATAATGGACTTAAAGAAAAGTCTTAGTCATGGACTCCTTTCATTCAATAGTCAGAATATAAAAGGCCAGAGTGATACAAAAACAGTACCTCTGAGCTGCTTGTTGTAGCGATATCAGATAAAGAAATTCTGTAGCCCAGAGAGATATTTGATACCTTCATTTGAATGTCAATGCCAAGCATCCTCTCCCAACCACTCCATAAAGCACAAAATAAATCTCAGAAACAAAACACAGACACTGTCACACTGGATGTGGTTTCATGTTGCTGTTTACAGTTTCATAGGGTGAGGTTTCTAGGACAAATGTTTTATGTTTTGTGTTGATTCAGTCAAAACTGGAGGTCATTTATAGTTTCCTCAGTGGGCTGACCAAAGGAAACTCCAGCTTTTCTCAGGTATATGAGGCAATGTCAGTTCTCAGAAGCAGTTACTAAGTTTTTAACTAGCTCCCAGAAGCACGGTAGTTGGTTACCTAGGGCTTCACTCCTTGCAAATCTGCCTCTCCTTGATAACTCTGGTACAACCTGCCCCACAGTTGGACCTCATTTACTATTCAGGTTTCATGCAGAACTGCTGATTCACATCCCCCACTTGACCAATCTGTCTGTCTCCCAGGAGCCCCACTGGACCTGCATAGTAGCAAAGCAGCTTCTCAGGAGTCAAAGCTCCACTGGCTTTTCATGAATATGGCTCATGGAGACATTATCTTAAAATGCTTTCTCCTTTTAAAAAAAAATTGTTTTTTGAACTGAGAATTACATGCTGTGCTGAAATAGGAAGGTGGTGGATTCTGATTATATCTTTTTTTTCCCATTTTGGTTGTTACTCTTAAGTATAGAAAATACCAGGTTGTGCCTCCCACTCTCTCTTCTCCCTGATACTAAAAGTTTATTTGGCTGAATCAAAAGCAAACTTTAGTAACTAAATTTATATCTTTTATCTTTTTCAACCAATATCTAAGAACAATATGTTAATGCATCATTTCATGTCACAGATATGCTCCTGAGGAAATGTACGCAAAATGAATCAAGTCAGTGATGCATTTGAACATGAATATAATCACTGATGTTAGAGAAAGACACCTGGACTTCAGATCTCTACATGCTAGAATTGGGATCACCTTACCTCGTTTTTTTGTTTTGTATTGTTATTTTGTTTTTGTTTTCCTGGTGTTGCGTATGGAGTTCAGCATCTGACACACGCAAGGCAAATGTTCTACTACTGAGCTATATCCCCAGCTCTTACCTCCTCTTTTAGAAGAGTCAACTAGACCTGCTTCAATACCTACGATGAAACAGTGTGATTAAAAAAAAAAAAAAACATGCAACTATTAAAAATGATCATAATAAAAATGACATAGAAAAAGGAAAAATAAGTTATGATACAACATTTAAAACTTTTTTAAAACAAAAGGTATTCTATAAATCACCTGCAAATTAATATTTTTTCCTTAAGAATTTCTGAAACCATGCCATAGCTAAAGGAATAATCCAATAATCCAAATATATCAGGAATAACTGTAAACATTTCAAAGTAGACTATTAAGCTGTAGACTGTATTTTCAGGGAAAAATTAAATATCTAAAGTGTGGCCCAAAAAAAGACCAAATATTCATCTCCATGTTTATGTGTGTGTGTATATATATATATATATATGCCACATAGTTTGGATCTCAGATGCTGTATTGGATGATACTATGTCCCCCCAAGTCCTCATATACTTTTGATGGGGCTGAGTCTGGCACTTGTGATCAGTTTATTGTCTAGCACTGGGACTGATGATGGGAATGCTGCATCCGCCCAGGGGTGGAGCCAACATACAGTGTAAAGGAGGCAGGTCTTCCTCTTTCTTGTTTCCACCCTCCCTCTCTCTCTCGCCAGTGTGCCTTGCTGTTGCTGCGGCCATGAATGGCAGCCCTGCCACAACACACTACCTTGGAGCCAACTGAGTATGGACTGAAACTCCTGAGAAACTGTAAAAAATAAACTTTTCCTTCCCTAATTTTGAGAGTCAGGTATTTTGTCCCGGCAACGAGTGAAAAGTAACTAAGACAGAATTTGGTACCAGGAGTGGGGTCCTTGCCGTGACTATTCCTGACCATGTGGTTCGAGAGTCTTTGGAAATGGCTTGGGGGAAGAGTTTGGAAAGGTTTGGAGATGTCACCTACACACATAGAGCTGGAACACCTTAGGTTGTTCTGTATGGGAGATTCTGGTCAGAGCCCAGGAGACCAGAAGGCTGATAGAAAGCCTGCCGGTAAAGACCAGGCTCAGGAGTTTTCTGCTGGGAAGAAGGACTACATTCATTGTTGGACTCCACACAATGTTTGTCTGTATCCTGCCCATGCCAGAGACTTTGCCTGAGTCTGAGATTAAGGGCGAAGGACTGATTAGTCTAGAGAGAGAAATTACAAGACAGCCAAATGTTGACTCAGTGGCCTGGCTGTTGTTGGGGGCATTTAGTCAGATTTATGTTGTGAATAAAGAGCAAGGTGCCCAGCATGGTGATTTAAAACCTTGTGAGTTCGGCCAGGAAGCTGCGGACTGTAAAGATCGAGCTGAGACCTCCATTGCTGAGAAGGAACAAAGGAATAAAAAAGATGGCCTGGAGGCATTCCAGGAAGCAGTGCGCCTCCACCCTTTGCAGCCTCAGGCCTTCAAAAGTGAAAGAGTTTGCTCAGAGGAAAAAGCCGCAGAGTGCCATGTCCCAGAGTGGTGAAAGAGGCCACAGGAGGTTTCAAAAGGGTCATGGCCTCACCAGGTCCCAGAATAGAGGTGGCCACACCAGATTCCAGAATGGTGGCAGCATAAAGAAGCTGTTCCTCACAATTGGGTTCAGAGAGCTCAGCGATCCAGGCAGTCAACCCCTGCAGCCAAGAGAGAAAAGCCTGGCTACCGCTCCAGCTGGCAGCAGACCTTGGTGGCATCCATGTGGTGCTTGTTTTAAGTACAAGAAAAGGCTAAGGTAGCTTCCGCCCCACCTGCAGAGAGCAATGTATAAAGATGTAAATGTGAAGCCGAGGAACATGGATCGTCCAAGGAAAGGTATGGAAGTTAAGACCCCTGAAAGTGCCACAGGGGTGGAATCACCCAAGCCTTTTGGAGCTTGCAACCAGATTGCTTCAGATGCTGAGTGCAGAGCTCCAGGACTTAATGTTTGCCCTGCTGGATTCTGGAACTGCTTTGGTTCTAATGCTTTGTATTCACGTTTGTAACTTTTGGAATGGTAATGTTTATCTTGTGCCTTTATATTTTGGAAGTGCTTAACCTTGTTTTCATTTGTACAGGGGGTTACAATTAAGAGTTTGGCACAGATCTCAGAGGAGATTTGGGACTTGGACTTTTCAATAGTGCTGAAACTGTTAGGACTTTGGCAACTCTTGGAGAGGGACTAAATGTCTTTTATATTAAGGATGTACATGAGTCTTTGGGGGTTCAGGGGTGGAATGTATTGGGTGATACTACGTCCCCCCAAGTCCTCATATACTTTTGATGGGGCTCAGTCTAGCACTTGTGCTTGGCTTATTGTCTAGCACTGGGATTGATGATGGGAGTGCTGCATCCTCCCAGGGAGGCGGATGTAAAGGAGGCAGGTCTTCCTCTTTCTTGTTTCCACCCTCCCTCTCTCTCTCACCAGTGCACCTTGCTGTTGCAGCAGCAATGAATGGCAGCCCCGCCATGCCACACTGCCTGGGAGCCAACTGAGTATGGGCTGAAACTCCTGAGAAACTGTAAGAAATAAACCTTTCCTTCCCTAATTTTGGGCATCAGGTATTTTGTCCCAGCAACAAGCAAAATGTAACTAAGACAGATGCCCACCAAAGCACATATGTTAAAGACTTGGTCCCTACCTGAAGGTGCTGCTGGGCAGTGGTAGAAGTTTTAGGAGCTGGGAGCTAGTTGGAGGAAGCCGGGGTATCAGACCAACTGAGATCCTGGTTTCCCTCCCCTTTACTTCCCTGCTGGCGTGAGGTGAGCAGCCTTACTTTACCTTCATTACCCTGCCATAATATTCTGCCTTACGACAGGCTCAGTGCAATGGAGCCCAGTGACCACACGCTGAAACCTCTGAAATCGTGAGCCAAAACAAATCTTTCCTCCTTTAAGTTGATTTTCTCAGCTATTTTGTCACAGTGATGGAAAGCTAACACAGTATACATAATGTATTAGTAGAATGCATAGCATATAGTAAGTGCAAATATATTATGTATGTGCTCTCTGTTTTGATTGTCTTCGAGAGACAGATGCTTCCACAATGGAAAGCCACTGGTGTGCGACATGCTAAATGTTTACAGTGCTGCAGAGGACAGATCTTTTACTAGCCATTGATTTTGTCATTATTTAGCATTCAGTTCTAGCAAGAAAACTATTACCTAATAAGAATTTCCACAGACCTGGTTTTCAACTTTTTGGCATTCTGTTAGTAGTATAGTATTGTTAGTGTAGGAATTATTGTAATGCTAATGTAATATATAAATTGCCTTTTCTATTCTATTACCAATGTGATTTTTTCCAGCTTTATTGAGATATACTTGCATACCATTAAATTCACTCATTTAAACTGTATAATTCAATAGTTTTCAGTGTATTTACAGTAGAGTTCTGTAGCCAACACCATAATCGATTTGATAACATTTTCATTATCCCAAAAAGAAATTCCATAGCTATTAGTTGTCACCCCTCATTTTCCCCCAACCCCTCCAGACCTACTAAGCCAATAATCTGTGTATAGGTCTGCCTATTTAGGACATGTCATTTAAATGGAATCATGTAGTATATATGCTTTTGTGACTGGCTCCTTTCATTTAGCATGAAGTTTTCAAAGTTCATTCATGTTGTATCAGTACTTTATTCGTTTTTATGTCTGAATACTTCACTGTAAGCCTATTCCACTTGTTCATTCATACAGCACAGAGAGAAATTCAGATTGTTTCGATTTTTTGGTTATAATTAATTCTGCTAAGAAGATTCATGCATACGTTTTTGTGTGAATTTACATTTTAAACTCTTGAATGTATAACTCTTGAGTGCTAGGTCACATGATAACTATATTAATATCTTTGGTAACTGCCAAACTATTTTCCAAACTGGTTATGCCCTTTTATAACCCCATCAAAACATATAAGACTGAAGGAAATATACAGTGAATATTTAAATTTTTAAAATGTTATAGTAAAAGACACATAGCTATTAATCCCCCTCAAAATACTCTCCCTCATTTCAAACATACTTATCCTAACACCATTCTTGCCACTTCCTAAATCATTTCTGGAAGCATGACTTTTTCAGAGATATGATCAAAAACGTGGCAAATGCTGCTGCCGTGTGTGATCCAATAGAAAGGGAGCCTTGTAAAAACAATTTCAGTGTGTCTTCATCTATGTTATTCACCAGATCTTGCACTTCCTCAAAGTCAAAACTTCTTGCCCATCCTCACAGTCAAAATGACCATAAAAGATAAACATTTTAATTCACTCAGAACATTGAGGCAGCCATGAAAAGAAAAAAGAGAACTTCCAGAATTGACATAGAAACTGTCAAGAGTGATGGGAGTATGTATGTTCAAAGGAAGGAGGAGCATTTTCAGGGAGGATTAAAGGAAATGTGTGTTTCACTATAATAATCAGAAAAACTTTAAATATTTGCCATATTTTCTATCACACCACGTGAGGTTTCCAATTTCTCCTAATTTATACTAAAACTTACTGTCTTTTTTTATTTTAGTAATTCTAATATGTATACAGGTGTCTTGTTATTTCAGTTTTATTTGATTTGATTTCCTTAATGATAATGTTGAGAATCTTGTGCCTATTAGCCATTGGCATATCTTTTGCAGAAAATCCTTTGCTTCTGTTCAAATCCTTTGCTTCTTTCTGAATTAGGTCTTTATCTTTTTATTATTAAGTTGTAAGAGATTGTTTAATATTCTGAATCCAAGCCACTCATCGAATATATGATTTTCTCCCATCTTTGGGTCATCTTTCATATTCTTGTGTGTGCATGCGTGCATGTACACATGTGTGTGTATTTATTTATTACTTTCATCTTTTTGAGACAAGGTCTCACTACATAGTTCAGGCAGGCCTTAAACTCACTATGTAGCCCAGGCTGGTCTCAATTCTCTTGCCTCAATTTGGGATTACAGGCATGTGCCACCACACCTGTCTTATCTTTCATATTCTTGATATTATCACTGAACATACAAAAATTTTAAATTTTGATGAACTCCAAATTATCTTTTTTTTCTTTTAATGAATCAGGAAACTGTCATCTATGCTTTTGCTGCTGTACCTTAAGAGACCTAACCCAGTGTTCCAAAGATTAACTTCTCAGGCCTATGACTCATTTTGAGCTAATTACATATGGTGTATAGAGCAATCCAAATTCATTCTTTTGGATGTGGATATTTAGTTGTCCCAGCAACATGTTTAAAAGACTAATGTTTCCATTATTGAAATATCTTGATGGTTTTATCAAAAATCGAATTACCATAAAGGCAAGGGTTTGTTTTTTGAATTTTCAATACCATTTTATTAATCTATTCTTTTGTTAGTACCATCAGTATTGATAATGTAGCCTCGTGATGAGTTTTAAAATCAGGAAGTATAAATTCTCTAATTCTGTTCTTTTTAAAGATCATTTACCTATTCTGAGTATTTCACATACATTTTAGTATTAGCTTCTAGGGGGAGAAATGTACTGGAATTTTGAAAAGGACTGTCTAGCAATCACTTGTATCACTTTGTAAATCATTTGAAAGAGCATGCCAGTATCAATTATATTTCCTGAGCTTTTCAATTCATAAACATGGGATGTTTTCACATTTATTTATTGTTTGTTTGTTGCTTTGTTTTGTTTTGTAATAGGTCTTGTTATGCAGCCCAGGCTGGCCTTGAACTCATGATTCTCCTGCCTCAGGGTCCAGAGTGCTAGGACTGCAAGTATGTACCACCATGCCTGGCTTATTTATTCTTTACTATCTTTCGATGATGTTTGTTTGTTTTTTCATTTTTAAGTGTATATAAGTTGCACTTCTTTTGTTAACTTTATTCCTAGGAATTATATTCTTTTGTCACTATTATAAATGACACTGTTTTCTTAATCTCATTTTCAGACTGTTGATTGCTGGTATACAGAAATAAAATTGATTTTTGTATATTCATCTTGTATCTTGCCACATTGCTGAATTGCTTTACTAGTTCTAATGCTTCTTTTAGTGAATTTGCCAATATGCTTTAAGTAAACTTTTAAATTATTTTATTGCCTCCTTAAACATTAGACTATGCTACTATTGTGCCTTAACACTAAGAAATTAAATCCGGTCTTCTCCTAGCTCTCATCTAGACTTTTGGTTAAGTCCTCAGGCTGATGACCACTGTCCACAAAAAAGCAGAGAACAGAATATAAATGAGAAAAATTACTTCTTCCTTAGTCCTTTCTATTTCTAGTGGTTAGTAAAATTATTCAGAGTAGTAAAATGAAACATATGCTAAGCTACTAAAACTCTTCTGCCAAGCACTACCTTGCTAAAATGAAGTCAAGCAAAACGTAACCAAAAGTAGATTTTGACATTTCGTATTTTGTTGAATACTGCGAGGGCAATGGCAATCACTGTCTCTTACATACAAATTAACAGCCTACCATCTGTCAAGTGTTGGGATAATCACAGGGTTTAGTGCACAATATGGTTATTAGAATATGACCTGACAAAAAGGAAAAGAACACAACCTAATTTGGACTATAAAATCTATGATCTCACTTGCAAATGACACTTTGACAAGCTATTATTCTGCATTTTGGCTTCTACAGTAAAAGCAGTTTTATGCATATGTAATTCTATTAGTTATACAGGCAACAGCCTGTGAAAGATTGCTTTAAACTATAAAATCTGCTTGGTCATATAATATTTTAAAAGTAATTCTTAAACAAATATTTACAACATGAATAAGTGGGAATATAATGATCTAAGCTTTCACATTTCCAAGTGAAGCACTAATCATTACACAAAAATGTCTTCGTGATATTGCTGCCAGCAATTCCACAGGATCCTTCAGGGTATATGCAAAGAGATGGCTGTAGGAACTTATTAAAACTGTTCACGTGGATATACATCAAAGCAAAAAGTTGACAGTTTTGAGAAGTGTAATATATGAAACACTCTGGCATGGAATTTACTTCATCCCCAATAGTGACATCTGCTAATGAGCATCATTAATATTGCCTACTTTTATTTATCCTATGCCTCGTGGGTGCTGTCTTTATATACGTTCCTCTGTAATGCCTTTTTGTTCTCATGGGGGGGGTGCTTACTGACAGCTGCCTCTAATAAAGATGATTCCAACAAAATTCTTTCAGTTACCAGAAAGAATAGAAAGTACCAAGTTTGTTGCATTTTCTGCCTTCTGAAATACTATAAAAAACGCATGGTGATCCTGAAGGTTAATTAAAGGTACACTCATTGT
Organism: Dasyprocta punctata; assembly: GCA_004363535.1. NCBI lineage: Eukaryota > Metazoa > Chordata > Mammalia > Rodentia > Dasyproctidae > Dasyprocta > Dasyprocta punctata. Next base: position 5,582 of record RJWM01037553.1, on the reverse strand, counting down.
GTCTAAAACACATATTTAAGAAAGAAATACATTAATTAAATCTCAAGGCAAAATATTCTATTCAGGTGACAAAACAAAACAGATTTCTTAATATTAGCAATTATATTACCTGGGGAGCTTAAGTGAGGTAATAACTATATAACACATTAAGCAACTCACACTGCAAATTATATTGCTTTGTTTTAGACTATATATCTTTTCCATTACATTCACACTTGTTTTCCTTTCATAGTAGGAAAAAATGATGAATTTTTCTGTCTTATTGGCTCAATACAAGGCGAGTCTGAGTGTCAAGGTTTTTCTGCAAAGGATCTTGGGTTCTAATTTTAATATGCTCTAATACAAAATTAAGAACAATGTATGATGAACTGTCAGCCTGCACAATACCCCAATATTTTCCAGTACTAAAACATGTATGGATACTCCCCGATGATAAGAAACATATTTAATCAAGATCTGTAGAAACCCACAAGAACCTGGGTGTTCAATCTCCAGCACTGCAAAACACACATAAACACACACACACACATACACACACTTACTTTTAAAGGTATGAAAGTATACAAAATAATATTTACTCCCTTAGAATCATTATTCCACAGCAGTAATCCTGTACACAAACACAATATGAGATCAGAGATCAGAAAAAAAAGGAAAAATATCGAACGAATCATGCAAATTTATCATTCATTTACAGTGAAGCCAATTCTTTTTTTTACTCTTGAAAACACTTATAAATAAACCCCAAGTTCTTACTAGCTATTTGTCTTTATCACTTGGCTGATAATTTTTTAAATGAGAAACTGTCAAGAATGTAACTTCCTAAATAAATGAAAACATTTTCCCTGAGTATCTTTTGTCCTCAGAAATATTTACTATTAGATTCAGAAGTCCAGTTAAATATAAATATTAAATACGTCAAAGAACAGAGAAAAAGAGATGGGTGGGGGAGGTGTATGTCCAGACAAAAGACTGGAGAAGAATTAACCAAATAACTTATGTGGCAAGACTCTGAATGATTTATTTTCTTTTGATTTTTATTTTATAAACAAGCACACACTGTCTTTCAATGAAAAACAAAAAAGGTTATATGTACTTTTTCTCTTCTTTGGTGTATTTAGAGAGATAATTTACATACAGCAGAATATATTAATCATAAGTATGTATAGCTGCATGGCATCTTCACATGTATAAATACCAAGGGTCTTCCACTCCAAACTAGACCTAAGGTTTTTCTACAAAACTCTTTTATCAACCCTCCTACTTTTTTTTTTTTTTTTTTTTTTTTTTTTTTTTTTTTTTTTTTTTTTTTTTTTTTTTTTTTTTTTTTTTTGGTCTTTTGAGACAGGGCCTCACTGTATAGTTCAGGCTGATCTTTTGAACTCACTTTGTAGGCCAGGCCAGCCTTGAACTCATGACAACCCCCTGTCTCAGCCGCTTGGTTTTGTTTGTTTGGGTGTTGTCATTTGTTTTTGTTTTGTTTTGTTTTATTTTGGTACTGGGAATCAAATTCAGGATGTCACACTTGCCAGACAGGCACCGTGCCACTGAGCTGTATCCCCAGCCCCCATCCTTTCTAGACATTAGTCTCCTGTGCTACTATTCCTCTGCCTTCTATTGTCTTTGATTTATTTTGCTAGCTGCTGAATTTTATATAAATGAAATCATACAGTGTGTACTCTTTTGTTTATGGCTTTTTGTATCAACATAGTTTTCAGATGCAGCCATACTGTAATATATATCATTGTTTGTTTGTTTTTATTCCTAAGGAGTATTTCATCATACATCTATACCACAGTTGTTTTCAATGATGTCCACTGATAGACCTTTGGATTTTCTCTGGGTTTTGCCTATTTTCAATAAAGCTGCCATGAAGATTCTTGTGTGTGTCTTTTTCATGGGAATATTCAGTAATTTCTCTTGGATTAATATTTGTACAGGGAATGTATGACACATAATTTTTAATTTTAAAGTAAGTACTAGCTGGTGCAGCCACTGTGGAAGTCAGTGTGGAGATTCCTCAAGAAGCTAGGATTAGAGATCCCATTCAATCCAGCTATCCCTCTTCTGGGCATTTTCCCAGAAGAATTAAAAACATCATACCACAGTGATATCTGTGCACCTATGTTTATAGCAACCCAATTTGTAATAGCCAGATCTTGGAAACAACCCAAGTGCCCATCAGTCAAAGAATGGATAAAAAAGATGTATTTTTATACAAGGGAGTACTACTCAGCTATTAAGAAAGATTGCATTGAGACTTTTGTAAGTAAATGGTCACGACTTGAGACCATACTCATAAGTGAGATAAATCAAACCCACATGTGTAAATACCGTATTGTCTCCCTAGTGTAAGAAACGGAAAAGTACATATGATCCAAAATCTATAATAAATACTACGTAAGGGTAAAAAACAGCTCAAAGAGCAAAAGTAACTGGGAAGGGAAAAGGCGGAAAGAGAAAAGGGAAGAGGAAAAGATACAAACCTGTATATATGTATATGTAAGATAACTAAAATGAACACACTGTTGAATCTATTCGTTATTGAGAAAGAACAATTAATACCCATATGATTAGATTAATTTTACATGTCTATATCTGTCAATGTAAGTAATCATTTTAAAGATAACAATACGCAATATTGCAACCATTGTCAAGTTTCTATCATCCGATTTTGTAAACCTGCAATGTTACCGTTGTGTATTTACTGTAGTCGTTTGTCTCTTTTGCTTGTTGTTTTTGTTTTATATGTCTTTTTTTCTGTTTTTTCTTCGCTAAAATAAAAAAAAAGTAAGTACTAGCATTTCTTTTATGGAGATTACATGTAAATCTAGAAGAAAATATTTACAAATTCAGATCTGACTGATTCCAAACTAAAGGCAAGGTGATGTACAAACTTCAAAGCATAAATTTGTACAATTTTATGCTCTCAGATGAAAGGTTCAAAGAAGTAAAGGAATTATAAATCACAGTGGAGATTGTTTGTTCTGAAATTTTCACTGCTCCCAAAGAAAAATTTTCAGACATGGAGTTAGTCATAGGAACATTACTCAATTCTTTAATTTTAAGGATTTAGCTTTAGCTAAATCTTTCATGTAGTTAAAAACATAGTGTAAAAAGAAAAATAATTCATAAATTTAAAAGAGAACCTATCAAAAAACTAAGAAGCAACTATTTCAGGGCTGAAAAGTCACTTCTAATGAAAATAATTCAGAGATGAGAGAAACCATTGAATTGGGATCAGTGAATGGCAGAGTAGTAGACAGCATTTCCATGACATCTACTCTTTGACAGAGAAAAGAAGGTTTTGTTGTGATGGTAGTGAAGTGTTTTGCTTTGTTTTGCTTTGTTTTGCTTTGCTTTGCTTTTTGTTTTGGTAGCACTGGGGACTGAACCCAGGGCCTTCTCATTGAGCTACATCCTCAGCCCTTTTTTATTTTCTATTTTTGAGACAGAATCTTGCTAACTCACTAAGTTGTCCAGGGGTGCTCAAACTTGCAATCCTGTGCCTCACCCTCCAAGAGTACTAGGACTACAAGGATAGATCAGCATATACAGATAATGGTTTTGGTTTTTTTGGACAAGATATTTTGCTAAGGATCACATGTACAGTTACTAGAAATAATTTATCATAATCAAAACAATTCTGAAGCTAAAAGAACGTACTAAAAATAAATGTAATTGTCTAATTTTTCAAATATTCACATGTTGATTGACAAACTGGTTTTATGATACAGATAGACTTTTAAAACATAACTCTAAAAAAAGAAAAAAAGAAAACATAGCTCTATTTCAAAAAGGTATCAAAAAATTATCTTACAAAAAAAAAAAAAACTAAACTGAAAAGATGCAGAGAAAACTAGTGTAAACTAGCACTGTCCTGAAAAACATTAGGATTTTTGGATACCCAAACATCACCTCCAATCCTCTCTAGTCCTCTTGAACTTACTAAGTAATTATAAATGGAACCTAAGGTGCTGCTTCTGTTCTTTTGTTTATTAAATAAATACTTTTTAAAAGTCTTCCATATGTTTGGCATTGCCCCAGGTTGGGTGATATAACAGTAAACGAGTCAGACTTCCCTTGACTCAGGGAACCTTCAGTCTGTCACAGAAGAGAGCCAAAGAGGAACTTTTTTGGGGGAGGGTGAGCTGCTGTCTCATTAATGGGGAATATAACTATTATTTTCTGAGGGGCACCAAGGACACTAGTTGTTCTACACTGTGCAAGACAGACCTACCCCATGAAAAACGACCCTGGGTCACTCATGATTTTAAAATGTCCCAGACATTCATGAGAAAAAATTATGATTATGTTGTACATAACAGCCCAAAATATTTTTGCACATTTGTATTTTCCCAGGAATACAACTAGTGAGTAAACTAAAGAAATAATGTACTTTGTTTTACTAATTGCTCACCATTTCAGAAAGTGTCATCACTGATAGCAGTGGGTCTTTCAGTACTCACCCTACTACAGTAACCCGATTATATAAATCTACATTTCTGTCATATGCAAACATACAAGAAAGAAACAAGCTTAGCACACAATATTATTAAATTGGTCATAACATACGGACACCCAGGGATATCACCAAATTGTCTTTGTATAAAGTATTTTTATTACAATATTATATACTTTTTAAAAATTCTGTAGCATAATGATGAGAAATCTATATTGTGAAAATTACTGATTAAAATTATTTACTTTTTGGATTTGTTCCTTGTTTCTCGATCTTACAGCAAAACCATCCCTAGAGGTCACCCACACAACTTCTTTATTGCTTTTTATATTACTGTTTCTTTTTCCAATCCATTTCCTATTCCCTGTAGACTACTAAAGGTCTTTTAAGAACTACAGACCAAATGTATGCCTTAACCTGAGGGAGGATTTCAAGATTAGAGGAATTCTTCTTGTGATTCTTCAGTACCACTCAGTCCCTTATCATAAGGCAAGAAATTATTTTACAGCTACCTTTGTAAATAAGCCCAACTCATTTCCAAGAATGGCATACTTCCTTATTATGTTCTCTACCTCAAACTGTATTATTCATATTAGTGAGATAGGAGATTAAAGGGTGTGGCAAAATCAGGCTAGGAAAAGTAGGCATGACCTATTAACTACAAGATTCTGGATACATGTGCAGAACAGTTTCCAAAGTCCTATAAAAGGGCTTCTTGGGCGAACTTGAGCAGGCTCTGAAGGGGATGGTGTTGTCGTCAGGGGTTACAGGGAGAACAACTGCTACAGGACACAGTGTTCGTAATACTTTTTATAATAGTCACCCAAAGTTATACACAAGAAAGTGCAGGAAAATCTATCCACAACACTAAGACCCAGGATATTTAGCCGAGGGCCTGGATCCCACAGCAATGTCTTGCAAGAGTCCCACTAGAGACCCAAAACACATGACAATGCCTTCCACAATTCCAACTGGGAATCTAAGAGCCCACAATAAGGACTCACGCCAGACTATTTACAGTTCTGTGCCGGGATGGCCAAAGGTCAGCGGTGGAACTAGAAAGTCTATGCCAGCAGGGTGAAGGAGCTGTGCAGTGGGTTGAGGGTTCTACGTAGGAGCC
>RJWM01037552.1:0-17312 GCA_004363535.1 Dasyprocta punctata | reverse complement strand
TGAATCAGATAATTTATATAGTCCATGCTTAGGGAGAAAATTCTATGAAGTCCAAGAGAGAAAAATCAGTTTATGCTTATTTTATGCTCAGAGACTGCCCATGTTATACTCAGCTGCCCATGGAAGGCAATTTGTAAACAGAATAAATCATTCTTCAGAGCGATCAGCCCTAAAATGCTATGTATTCTGGTTTCCCTGCTTACCCCTATGCCAGACTATCTTTCCCCTCCCCTTTGTTCTGCCTCTTCTGTTTCGGGAACTACTGTTTACACTTTAAAATCCAATTCAGATCTGAACTGTAATCTCTTGCTGACATTGCCCCTCTTGCTCACTTTTGGTCAATTCTTATGTTTTGTATATGTGTCTCTAGTTCTATTTGTTGTTGTTGTTGTTGTTTGTGAAGTTGAGATATATGTTTTGGTGTGTTTCTGTTCCTCTCTTGGTTCTGTCTCTGTGCTCCAACTCTAGCCAACAGGAGCCATCAGCATTTCCCAGACTCCTACTATACCATGTGCATACCATATCACTGCACTATTGCATTACGATTGTGAATTTTAGATACATTTGTCTCTTCTGTATGCTATACGTTCCTTAATGTCAAGAGCCTTTATTATTCATTACTGAATTCCGATTACCTAGCATGTGTTGTACTTGCCACAAAATAGGTGTTCTTTGTTGTTGTTGTTGTTGTAACAGGAATCAAACTCATGACCAAAAAATGTTAAGGGAAGAGACTTTTAATAATTGTGATGCCCCAGGGTGTGGTACCATGCCTGAAAATGGTAGAGATTAGATAAATATCTGCTGATTTGAATTAGCTTGGTCTCTCTTAGAATAACAGCAAACACTGTAATAGACACATATACATGTGGGAGGAGGCAAGGGAGGTGGGGAATGAGAGAGAGCTCTTTGAGGCATGGCAAGTGAGCAAATGCATCTTTAAGTTAAAATAATCCTTTTGGGAGGTGTTGGAAAAAACTCTTTGGATTAAAGTAAATTCCATTAAATGGTCCATGACCAAGGAAATATCATTGATTGGTTTAACCCCGCTCTCCTTCCCAGGGAGAGGAAGCAGCTTCTATTTCAAATGATTCAGCTTCTGTTGGAAATATCACTTTATCATCAGTGATAACTCAGAGAAGTTATGGAGCAGCATCTGAAGACTCTGTACAGTGCTCCCTGAAAGTTTTTAGCAAAACCTCTCCGTGTGTCAGCTCGGTATCAGTAATGGACATTGAATTAGGGGACCTCCTACTAATTTTCACTTTAAAATCCTTAATGCTCCCTGGTACCAGAAAAAAAGGCCTTAATGCTTACTTTATGGACAAAAGCCTCTTTCTACACCTTTCAACTATGGATAAAAATAAAACATGAAGCCATAAAGATTATTATATATGTGGGAAATAGATATTGATGGTTTTATACCATGATTGTTAGTGTTCTTTTCCCTTTCATATTTTTCTACTATAATATTGAGGAAAAATATTGCCTCATACAATGGATATAGTTTTTCCAAGTCTAGCACTCTGACAGTAATTTAAATGAAATTATTTAAAAATTATTGAAATAGTTTAATATTTGGAAAAAATATAACGTCCTATTTGCAGGGTGTTTTTTAATGCTAAATTTTTAGTAGTGTTCAATAAATTGTATACACAAATCAGAGATGATTCATGGATTTTATATCTTAGAAATGCACTACCATATTAGTTATTCATTATCTCATAAATTGCCCCAGATGGAGGCTTCAAATAACAATGAGAGTTTAATACCTATCACAGTTCATTCATGTTGAGAGGGTCATGAAATTGTAGCCCTGTGATAACTAGCCAATCCATTACCTAAAGGTTTTACTGAGGCTGGAGGATCTTTTGCCAAAGCATCTTTCTCATGTGACAAGTTGGTGCTGTTGGCTAAGTGCTCTCATTTCCCTCTATAGGGGCCTCTTATTCAGGGACAGCAATCCAACTGACCAAGGCAGTTTCTTTTATGCCTTTTATGATCTAGCCTCAAAAGTCACATATTGTCATGACTGTCATATTCTGCTGATGGAGACATGACTTGTGTCCACTAAGATTAGGCATGAGGAAAGGGTAAGTGTAGGCACAGACATATCTCTCAACTGTGAAAGACTGACATTGTCTGAGGAGTGTTAATCTCACATGTAATAAGAGCAGATGATCTGCAATCTACACTGGTGCAGCTGTCTTTGGAAAATACAGGCTGCCAGAACTGGAAAAGGAGAAATCGAAAACCATCATTGTGGGCTCTAAGTAGTAAACAAGGTATGATTGCTAGTTCAGAGAGATTCTGATCTAAAGAACAAGAAAAGGAAAAAAGAGCATGAATTTTACAAGCTGTGACCAGAAGATTAAGTAAACCCAGAGAAGGGAGAATCACTAGGGGAAACTGATGGTTCCTGGATGGGAGAGTTGAAATTTGCTTTGACCTTTGAAGTCTATGTTAGTTTGTTTGAAATACTATCATTGACTCTTTTTTCATTATAGGTATGGTGCTTCAAACCTGTCAGTGCAATGCTACAAAATATACAATCTTCATATGGATTGTTTAGGGTCAGCTTTGAGAAATAAACATGCTTTCATTTAAAACCTGTATCTTTCTTTTATAAAAGTAAGTATTATTTATGGGAGAATTGCTTCAGTTTTTCCTGCTTGTGAAGATATGACTTAGTTTTGAAAATTTAATTTAGATGTGCTGAAATATCTGTAAATTTACATAGATATTGCTTAACATTTCACTTGATATTGGAAACTAGTCAGGATTATTTGTGGCCTTTGAAGATTAGGTAAGTTTCATTTTAAAATGACTACAGGATTTGTATGGAATTGTTAGTATTTATGCTATTAGTCTAAACTTATTTTTCTCCACCAAATAAAAATCTTTTAAAGTATAATTCTGTTGTAGTGAAGATAATTTATAGTATATTTTTTAATTAAAAATTTAGTTGAAAGTAGCCTTAAAATTAAAAGGGATGGTTATTCCTCTTCAGCCACTTTTCTCAGCCTGTGCCAAAATGCACTGTGTCCTTGGAAGGGAAGATGTGTAGGAGGTACAGGGTCTCCTGTGTTCCAGGGAACTGCAAGGCCCGTGTGTGCTCATTATATGGTTATGCAGTAAGGACCTACGACTATTACCCACAATCATATATATAAAGGAATCATTGCTTTATTCATTTTATTGAATTCATATTTATTTAAATGTCAACCCCACTTGATTTTTAGGGATATGAAAAAGAAACCCGTGTGTGTGAATCTTGCCAGCAAAAGACCAAACAAGAATGACATTACTGGGTTCCTGCCACTATGGCTGACTCAGTTGCAGCAATAGACACAGGACTCTCCTTGCTGTGAATAATCATACCACTGACCTAGAATTCGAGAGAAGAAAGGTGAATGGCACAATCTCTGAGGCATGATTTGTTGCAAATTAAAGGGAAATAAATACATTTTAAGGACTAGGTAGGATGCGTGCTTTATTTTCCATAAATAAAATAATTTGTGGCTTTAGTTTGTAAATGCAGATAGGTAAGAGTGATATAAAACCCCAGACCTAGTGTAGAATTTGCAGGATTCAGGGGAAAACTCTGGTGTTTAGAACTCTGCAACACCCCACTGAGCAACTAGGGTATTTTTGTTTCCTCAGAAAAGTGTTTAGTAGCTGCTAGAATATCCTGAGGGAAACACTATAACCCATGACAGAGGAAGATGTTAGTTAGCGATTAGGGGGTTTTTTGTTTGCTTGCTTTTTGTTTTTAGTGAATTTGATGGTTGACACTTGTAGATTTTGTGAATACTGCTTTTTATATTTGAGCAGTGGGAGCACAGTTATAGGAGGTGTTAAGGAATCCACAAGCACACCTGCTGAAACGTTAGATGTAAGGTTTCGCTGTTATATTATGCAGCTCTGGCCTGTGAATTAGAAACTCAATCTTGATATTACTTGCCTTCTGTGTTTATTATCTCACACAGGTACACTTATACACAAGGGCTTTCTAATTCTATAAATAATGCTATACGATTGTATAATGTACATTGTATAATGTTCTGTATCAGTCATTGAAAATAAACAGTAAAATAGTAAAATGTTCAGTACCAGTTGTTGTAAATTAAATCAATGGATATAAGAAGAATATTTGATTAAATGCAGAACTCTTGTTTTCAGGCTCTAGCTCTGCCTCTTGTTAACTGAGCTAAGAATAAATAAATATTCTCGTTTTCAGCTCATTCACTTGTCATTTGGAGAATAGTGTTGGTTGTCTTGTTAACACTATAGGTTAGTAAAGGGGGGAATACAGAAATTGCTAAGAAATAATTTCTGAGCTATAAAATTCCCTGAAGAGAACATAATTATTACTCTTCTACCAACAGAACTGTAGCACTTTGGGCTCACTGCTTATGTTTAGTGATGGCTGTCGCTGGTCCTCAACACACTTCAAACTCTCCTTGTAGTAGCAAATTGTAGAGCCACTCACACACTTGCCCATTCCTCATATTTTGTAGCCAGGTATACCTTTCAAGATCATCTCTGGCTTTAAGAGGTGAGCTTTTCTCTGAGCAAATCTATCTGCTGTGTCTTTAGCACCATGGTCCAGCAGAATAGACAACCAAAGCATTTTCTCTCTTAAAAAAATTGGTGAAGAGCAGACTGTAGGTCATTAAAATAATTAGTAAAATTGAGAAAAATATGCCATCAAAGATATGGGATATATCTCCTAGCATTCTCTGCACAGTGAAAGAATATTCTTTTAAAAATAGTATAGTACATAAAGACAGCTCTGGGTGTTTCATTTCTAGAAGTGTGTACATCACTTTTTTAGTATGTGATATCAAAGATAAAGGACTCCCAAAGTAATGTTCTGACTTTGGTGGATGCACCACCATCACTACCACCACAATTATTAGCATATATTTTGCCTTTTCTACATGAAGTGACCTGCTGCTCTAAGAGCTTTACTTATATTAGCTCATGAAACCCTGTTCAATAGTGTGTGCATCATGATTATACTTACTTGGCATCAGCGTTAGGCATTTTGTTCTACATTATTTCTTGACTAAGTGTGTCACCTAATTGCTACACACACAAAAGAAAGCCTCACGCAACTTGAGTTATAATCACTCCATTTACAGGGTATGTCACATGTTAAAGTAATAGTAAGATGTATTTGAAACCTTGTTCATGAAATTCTGGAGAGGCTTCAGTTCCATAGTGAGACGTTTAAAATGTTCTTTCTTAGGACCTCTGACAATAGAAATAGTTAAGTTTATCTAGTTTAACTATCTGATACATGACAATTACCATCCTGTTAACTGCTCAAATGCTAAAATACTATATATTTCCCACTGGTACTTCTCATGAAGGCAAAATTCCTAGCATAAGTCATTCCAGCAACACAAGTGCAAGCAGAAACACTGTATATATTACCTAGATTATTACTCACATTAGAATGTTGGTATAATAGCCACCGATAGCTTATTTTATTTGGTTATTTAATTCTAATCAATCCATTTAAACTATTACTTAGTCTCTAGTTTTAATACCTAGTAAATTTTCATGCAACCTAGAAGTAGTTTTTTAAACATAGCTTTATTTAAAAGTTTTAGGCCTTTTATTTATTTATTTTTTTGTACTGGGGATCGAACTCACATCCTTGCACCTACCAGACAGGCACTTAAGCCACTGAGCTAAATCCCCAGCTTTAGGCCTATTTTGAAGTGTCATAGGTTCTTATGTTCACTTTGCCATTTATATAGTCAGTGTAAGAGCAAGAGTTTATTTTTAAAAATAAACCCTAAAAGGAAAATTAAGAGCAATGGCTATATGTCTTCAGTGAATTCAAATTTTGAACAAGTAGTCCTTTGTTGACAAGCAATTAAAAGATTGCTAGACTATATATTTAAGACATAGAACTACATGAAATATATTGCAGATTTTTCTGTACTCATAAATATGTATGATTTTTTCAGGAAGACCAAATCTTATTTAATAGCCATGGTGACTACTTTTCAAATTGTTGTATGAATCTTCTTCAAAGGCCAATCTTCAACTAGTGTTAGAATAATCCTTAAAACAAGGTACTGTATTTTGAAGCAGAACATAGAAATCTTGCCCTGTGCTGTCTTCCAGAATTACCTATGGTGTCTTTTCAAACCTTTCACATTTTGATTCAAAAGGTTCTACAAGAAGGCCAGGTATCTGTATTTTTGAAATGTGCACATGTGAAGCTAATAGACAATGGACAATGACAATCATCACATATTTTTAAGAGACTGAAAAGTAAAATTTTCCAGAGGGAATAAATTCTGCTCAAAAATATTTCTGGGACCCAGTCAAAAGTAAATTGATTAAAAATCTTTAGCATATCTTTGTTGACAAGCATGCCGCTTCCCAGATTACTTCCCTAGGAAATTTTACTGTTCTCAAATTTTCCTTCTCTTTTCTCTGATAGAATATCCCAACTGTACATTTGTCTGTTTCTCTGTGAACTCTGCATTCATGGATCCAACACACCAAAGATCAAGATAATTCAGAAAAATTTTAGCTATACTGAACATGTACAAATATTTTTCTTGTCATTATTCTGTAAATAATATAGTTACAATAACAATATAGCATTTAAATTGTCTTAGGTCTTATAAGTGACCAAGAGATAATTTGAAGTATGTAGGAGGATGTGTTTATGTCATATTCAAACATTATTTTATATTTAGGGGACTGCACATACTCTGCTATTTTATATAAGTGACTAAAAAAATCCATGAATTTGGTATTCATGGGAGTCATGGAACCAATCCCCCTTGAATACTAAGGTGTATATATATATATTTTTTTTAATATTGATAGAACAAGAATGTTAATATCAGTTGGCCCATTTCTTCACTGAACAAAATCAGGTATATTGGGAAGAAAGAAGACACATGTCAAAGGTAAAAGAAGGGGACAGGGAAATAGAATTGAACAGATGTGTCAGATAATACCAGGAAATACCGACAGAATCTTAACATGTTCAATTTATATATTATGTTGATATTAACTGCAGCTGCTCTTTATTCACTCAGGGCATCATCAGAGATGTGTTCTTGTCCTACTGTTAGGTGATGGTGGTGGGAGTCATGAGTCTTTCTTCCATAGCTCTAACCCACACTGCGCCAGAAAAGATCAAGGCGTGTGTACTCTGTGGTCCTCATTAGTCAGTCCCTTGTGAAGCTCTCCTCTTTCTCTGCTATCCCCGTGTTAACATAAGTTTTTTGCATAAACAAAGTCAAGACGCTAGAAGTTCCTTACTTCTTCAGAGTATCAGAATGTGCATACTAAATAAAAAATCAAAATCAAACAATTGTTCTGCAAAAATGGAAATTTGAGAAGAGGGCCTCTTAGAAAATACTGAGCCAAAATGTTGCATTTGATTAAAGGGATGATAGGAAAACACTGACCTTTGTTTTCCTGGGTTAGGCTGAAAACGGGCAGAACATGCTTCTTCCTTCACAGTACAAGAATTTGATTAAAGTCACTGCAGTTTTGGATTGGATGGCCATAGGGACAATACTATCCCCACTGGGTCCTATTCTCAACTGGTTTCCCAATATTCTGTTGTTTACTCTAAACTGGATTTTCATTCTGCTTAGCCCTTTGTGACTGACCACTCATTTGTTCCATGTGCTATGTCAGTCTTAGGATGGGCTCTTTAGTAGCCAGGCAAGCGATAGGGACAATTTGGTTCCTCTTAGTCTTTGATTTCCAAATATTGTTTTCATACACAATATGCTTGAGGGGCATGACATCATAAAAGGACATTGATATGAATATTTGTGAAATAACATCTTTGTTAACTTGTAGCCTTAACTATTTCCAGTATACTATACTAAAACTCCTATGCTCATGCCACTGGCAATGATTTATCTCATCTCCTTAATTTTTATGCTCTGTGTGTGAATTAGAAATAGAACTATTTCCTTGGAAATTATGAAATTAAAAAGAAAGGTAAAAGACTTGAATTCTCTTTTTAAAGAAAATACCCAGCCAAGTTAATTTAAACAAGTAGATTTATATAAAAAGGTTTCAAGAAAGGCCTATAGGGAGGACAATTAATAATTCTTCGATTTAAATGTCTAATAAAATTTATCTTGGGTGAATTTTAAAAGTAACCATTCAAATTTCCTGGGATGGCTTTGCATGATCAGGAGTATAGTCGTCAGCTTAATAGATTCAAGAAATCAATATTAGCCAAGTTGATAAGACTCATGAAGTCTGACTAAGGTAAACCAAATGTACAAGGGACTAAAGCATAAATATGTTATAAACCTTCTATAATAATTATGATAAATACGTACCATTTACAGAGTGTCTACCTTAGTAACAATTATAATGAAAATCTCTTAACCTACTGGGATGTGCTATGTTGGCAAAGGAAATAGACTTGGAGTGTATGGAGAGAGTGATGGTGATGACTTTTAGTCTTGAAATCATACTCCTATTAGGTCTATCATCTGTTAACATGAGGGTGACAGTATCGACTTATAAGATTGATCTAATGTATGGAAAGCATTAAGCACAGCATTTGGCACATTATAAACACACATTAAAATTTCTGTTGTCATGAGGCCTCGTATTTATTACTCAGCCCTGCAAAACCAAAACTCTTTCTATCATCTCATCGTCATCATCATTGTTGTCTACTGTTCCTGTTCCCATCATCACCAGCAAACACATGAAGTAGCTCCTATTCTGTCTGATTCAAAGCCTGAGTTTTCTCCACACCATCATCCTGCCTGCAAGAGTTGTACACAATTTGTTTTAGTAAAAATTATGCACAAGAAGTCAGTTTAGAGTGGGAAGGCAGTTAGTATACAATGCTATGTGATAAGGGGAATCGATGCGATAATCCTGATGTGTATGGCTCCTGGTTGCCTGCTATATCCGTGTTTACCATGGAGCTCTCATGTCATATAGACCCAATAACTGGGTTAGTTTATTTGGGCTAACTATTCCAATCACCCTCAGTGTGTCTGCTTGTTTCTAGTAAGTGTGTTGGAGGGTCTCTGGGCAATGGGAAAATCTAGAAGTTTGTTAGGAATGCTGTTTTAGCCCAGTCTCAGACCTGCTGACTTGGAATCTGAGTTTTAATCAGATTTACAGGTGAGTCAAGTGCACAGTGAAGTTTGAGGAGCATCAACTTGGGGTATTCCTCAATCTGTCTCTTGGATATTTGGTTTCATTTGCTGTATGCATGGTCTTGCTAATTTCACACCAATAGGGTAGCCTTATCCCTAAGTAATTTTATTTCCAAGATGTGCAGCTTTATACAGCATATCTTTCTTTCTTCCATCACTATACAAAAAAAAAAGTTTCAAAAAAGATACTAAACAAGAAAACTCTTTTATCCCTAGTCTTTGTTTAAAAATGTCTTTGTTACTCAAGTTCTGGATGTTGGCAGGTGTCCTCTTTTACATTTAAGGGGGAAGATGGTTTTACGTTCTTTGGTTATACTTTTCAGAGTGTGCTTCTGCACAAGGTAATTTTTATTTTCTGTCACTTCCTTGAAGTTTCTTTTTCTCTCACATTTTGTTTTTTCTGGTATGTTTTTTTCCATCACTGCTGTTGAAGCAAGTTCAGTGTCAGCCTGACACAGACCAATTGGAAACCTGGCATTGCTTTTGGAAATTCTTGATCTTCTAGTTTTTCCTAAGAGAACATGGAGTTCATCTGTGTTTTCAACCTCTGATAAGTGAATGTACAAAAATCTATCAATTCCTTTTAAAATCCACTTAGATTTTAAAGAGCAATCTGTTATCATGGTGTACACAGAGTCTGGCCTCCAAAAAGTGGGATGATTTTGTCAAAGCCTAACTTCAGCCTTTTGCATACATCCACCGAGCCTTTTCTTCATGGAGATAGCCTCTCTACAGCCTGTCAAAAATCCCACTTGTCTTCTCTTTCCAAAGAATTAGTAGGACTGACCAAACATCCACCTGTAAATATTGGCATTTCCAAATTCTGTCTCTCCTATAAAATATGGGAATATGTCTGAACAAGTTGGCAGTCTTTGTTGGTCTTCAGATTCATAGAACCAAAGTATGCACTATTAAAATACATCTGTGTCATCCATTCTTGTGGTTTTTGATCCTATATATTTAGACAAAATCATGAAAAATAATTTCTCCTTCATTTACATGAAAGTTTTCTCCAATGTGCCATTTATTTTTCAGATTCTGATTAAAGGAAATAGAAGGTAACTTACCCTTGTTTTAGCCTTGTTGTTTAGAGAGGTGAAAACATATGTTTAAGTTTAATCCCCCAAATTCAATGCAGGCCAAGTACTGTAATCCAAGTGTCTTGGGTCCTGGGTCATTGTTTCATTAAATAGCCCATATCATATAACAACTGCATGGTGAGTTTAATGTTTATTAATTCAGCATTTAAACAAACTAGAGAAGGATTATCGATTTATTTTGCTAGGCTTATCCTCTCTTTTAGTGACTTCATTTATGACAAAGCTGCTTTTTCTTCATGTTGTCAAAAGAACTAAAAGGAAATTATTTTCAGCTCCACAGATTTCTACAAGAGAGGCTGTAACTTATGCTGTGTGTATTCATTTAGATTGCAAATTCTTATCTCCTCTACCAGTAAAAATGGCTTTAAAAGAAAACATTGTAATTCCAAAAAAGAGCAAGAGAATGTTTGGGCAACAAGATGACTCAACTAGCAGAGAGCTTTTAGCCAAAAGTGGTAGTTTTGTCACTTGTTTTCTTTTGAAGAGGTGTGCGACACTACAGAGGGAGGAACTGAACGTGCCTAGGTATAAATGCTGCGGAGGGAATGTCTCCTGTGCTGCTTGGAGCTGGAACTCCTCCTTGATTATTTATGTATACTGTGCAACTACTCTGGAACTAGATGAGAATCTTTGCAGTGATAAAGTTTTTTTCTTTCATGTTTCATCTATTCACTTATTTTCATACCTTTTATTCTTTTTAATATTTTTTGATTTGCCATCTAAGCCAAGCAAGATTTTGTTGGAGTGGAAGATTTTACCAATTCTAAAATCCAAAAGGTTTTGCTGTGACCTAACAGAGTCATGCCTAAGTACCCAGGATTGGTTTCCTCTCCCACATACACTAAAATCTAAGTACGCTCAAGACCTTTATATAGATTACTTATAATACCTAGTGCAATATAAATGCTTTGTAAATAGGTGGTATACTGTATTGTTTAGAGAATAATCACAGCAACATCCATATATGTCCAGTACAGAAGCAATTTTTTTCTTTCAAGAATTTTTGATCCATGGTTGAACTCACAGATACAGAAACCATAGATACAGAAGACCAGCTATCTATGTTATATTCAGTGCAGTTACCATCTCAGCATTTTTTGTCCATGAAATCAGTATTCCCTTGCTCCGGAAATGTATTGTTTGCATAATATAATTAATCTCTTCTTTAAAAATTGTGACAAGGTGTCACTAAGTTGTCCAGGCTGGACTCAAATTCACATTCCTCCTGTCTCAGCCTCTCAGAGTACAGGGTTACAGGTGTGTGCCACTATGCCCAGCTAAAAGTCCAGTTCTTAATCATTCTTGCTTTACCGGTTTACAAACCTTAACTAGACCCCTCTGCTCAGCCAAAGTAGTCTGCAAACCTTTTTTACAAGGCTTCTATAGAAATATTCCACTTATTTTCTTTTCAAATATTTCCTCCTCTCCAGAAAGCAACCCAAATGCCAATTTCTAGGAACACTACGGAGCCAGAATATTTTTAGCACTATATTTTCATATAGAAATAAAATGTGTTTTGCAAGGTAAATATCATCCAAGATATTCATTACACATTGCAAGTCCAGATTTCTTAGGTTGATACCTCATTTGAGAAGTATGGAATCTTCAGACTTGGCTACTTCAAGATTGAAATGTATCTCACTTTTGTTTACCTTTGTTACAGAGGACTCTATCAAGAATACAAGAAATTTTATAGCTTCTGTTGACCTTTTTATAGTCATTCACCCAGTAGACAAGAACATGCTATGAGTTGAGCTGTATAGGATCAAATTCCAAACTCCTGATGTTGAGAGTGAAACTCAATTTTTGTATCAACACAAGCAGTGGACTATCTTCTTGTTCTTCTACCACCTACCCTTCTCAGCATTTCCCACATTTGGCCTTATGCCCTTCCAAAGTCTTATATAGAGAACTTATCCAGTAAATGATTGCTACGCTTATTTAGAATTACACAGTGGTGTGGGTATGTAGTATTTTTAAAAATAGAGTGGGACATTTAAAGTTTGAGCATTCATTGTGAACCAAAGACCTATTCTGTTCCTCCTGGTGAATTAAGTTTAAGGGCTACTGAAGCACAGTGCATTTTCAAGGAGACAAGATGTGTCAGAAGTTTACTGGATCAAAATATGTTTTTCCACATTTTGGACTAATTGAAGACTGAATTGGCTTAATAAATTTTTCTTTGTGAAAGTGTAATATCCTCAAAAATGTACTCAAATCAACATCTCTCAGAAAACATTCTCTAAAAAATGAGGTATGTTTATTGGCAAAATATGAGTAAGAAGAAGGATGGAGAGGGGTGATAGCATAGAATCCTACTTGAGGGAACCGTAGTGATCTTCATACGCAACATCAGAAAAGATCTTAGAAACTAGATAATCTCTAGAATTCTAAAGGTGAGTGAACAGATCTTTTGAATACCTAGAGATTTTGATATTCAAGGATTGTGTTTCCTTAATTGCAAATCTCTCATGACTTATAGAAAGTATCTGGTAGTAGACAGTGATTAAGAATTTTTTTCTCCTTCCTTCTATGCCTCCCTGCTTCCTCCTCTTTCTTCCCTCTTCCTCCTGCTCCTCTTTCCCCTCTCTGCCTCTCTGTGTGTCTCTGTCTGTCTCCCTGTCTTTCTGTGTCTTTGTTTCTGTCTCTTATCTCTCTTTATCTCTTTCTCTCTGTTTCTCTCTAGAGGAAATGTCTTAGTTGACTGAGATGCTATAGCAAAAATACCATAGGCTGGGTGGCTTATAATTTTTTTTTTTCTCACAGTTCTAGACGCTTGGAAATACAGGATTGAAAGATTCTGTTTGATGAGTGTCCACTTCCTAGTTCCTAGATGGCGCTCTATCACTATTTCCTTACATGGGAGAAGGGGTAACAGGACTCTATGTAGCCTCTTTTATAAGGCATAAAATCTTTGCCTTGATGATATATAATCACCTATTAGAGACCTCCACCTTGTAACACTATCACTCGGAGATTAGATTTTAACTTATGAGCAAGGAGGACAAAAACATTCAGTCTCTAGGGGGAAGTGTCTCACTTCTTCATGTACTGGAAGCAAACTAGTGAGAGCCACCTATATAGAAAGTCCTGATCTGGTAGCGGAGCTATACAAGGTTATGACTCTCCATGGTTGCCCAACTTCGTAGACTGCAGAGCAGAAACTTGAATCTAGATCTCTCATTTTCCTATCTCAGTATCATTTGCCTAGCACTACATTGTGTTCTTCTGGTAGCTGTGCTCTGTTTCTCAGCTGTCTGTGACAACTCTCATCATCTTTACTAAACAAAGAGATTTCTAAGTCAGTTTTTTTTTTCTGGAAATCTTTAGGACAAAAGGTTACCTTTGTGCTCTACTATCCTGATTCTGTCACATACAACAGGAATAAAAATGCCCATGTGAAATACTTGCGTAGAATGAAGGTATTTGTGTACACTAAAATGACAGCGGGTATGGAATAGCATGAATCACAGGCAGGCCAAGGATTTTTGTTTACCTTTTCCCTTCCTGTGCTAACACTCATAGGCCAGCTCAGGCCACTTGGGACTGCCGCCTTATGGTGGTTGTCATTTTAATGATAAGGTGAGTAATTCTCAATACCATGTGAAATATCAAGGTCAGAGTGGCCAGTGCATAATATGGTAAGCAAGAGTGAGTCACAGGATGACTGCTATGAAGTTGCTCTTTTCTGTGATCTTGTGTGCAGGAGCTCCCTGCTTGACTGCTCTTTCTGGAGGGTAAAGACTTTGGAAACCTACTTTTCTTACAAAACCATCATTATTGTTTTGTTCCCAACAGGTACCTATTTTCTTTAAGATGTAAACACTTGCTGGGTGCTGAATAAATCCATCTTCATTTCTTGTAAAGGAGTTTGGTTAAACCATTTTTATTGTGGTGTTTTCAGTAGAACTCATTTTTTTCATACCAGGATGAAAGACTTGTATACACGTTTCTAGGAAGGTTTAGAGTAAACAAAATAAAAAATAATAGTAATGTGGACTGATATTGTGTGTGTGTGTGTGTGTGTGTTTGTGTAAGTATAAAGATGTTAGATCTAAGCAGCAGACAGTTACACTTTCTTCCTGTGCTGTACATGACATCTCACACTGGCCAACAGAAATAGTGAGTCACAAATGTAATTTTAATTGTTGCAGAATCCACATAAAAAGTAAATGGAAATAAACATGTAAAATTAAATAATAGACTTTAATCCAGTATGTCCAAAATATTAACATGTCAACATGAATCAATATAAAAATGACAAGTGAATATTTTCAAGGGTTTTTTTTTTTTGCATTAGATCTTAGCAAGCCAGTGCATGTTATTATGCCCAAAGCACATGCCAGTTCAGATGACCCACTTTGCTCTATGTTATGGCTACTTTACTGAACAGCATTCTAGAATGAAAACCATCCCTTTAGTTTAGTATTTGAGATCATTCCTGATCTGTCTTCTTAATTATTTTTAACTTCTAACCATACTGGTTTTCATGTCACTTCCTCAAAATGATATAAACTTTCATTTTTCCTGTCTTCAGTGGCCTTTAAAAGCATGATCCAACTTTAGAAGCTGTTATGAGTTTACGTGGGTTTTGACTGAGATTTAATTTCAACTCCATCGCTTAATAAGTATGTGATTTATGCTACTTAGGTTCTTTGAACTCAATGTTACCTGTGAATACAAATCAAATTTTAAAAAATTTAGAAGATGTGTAGTGCTATAATTCCCAGCACTTAATCATTACGATTTCCTCTCCTTTCTTAGTTGCTTTCCCAGCTGCTTTGGTGAGAGGCATTCCTTGCCCACATCTGCCAGAAGCACCCCCAGATGTGCCCTTCATTGATTAGTAAGACTGCGGAAGTACACACCTCATTCTTTCATTCTGTAACCTTTCCATTTTTGGGTCTTAGTCCCACTTTCACAATCCATGTTCAGCTCATGTTTCTTAGTTACTGTCAAAGCACTTAACGGCAAAAGGCACACCCTCTGCCTTTGAAAATGAAGGCTGTGGAACCAAGTGGAGGTAGACAGGTGCCTTCCTCTGGGCCAAGGAAACCAAGCCCAGTTCAGGGTGACAGCGAAGCCAGTTCTGGCTCCTGCTGTAACAGTTTCCTAGGCAACCCATACAAACTGCCGGCGAAGGAAATGGAAGGAAAAAAGGCAAAGCCTGCATCATTTCCACAGTTTTTAATACTTCTGAGGTGCTAAAAATATTGAAAATAAATGAATAGCTGAGCATATGTTTTATTATTTCATATCATTTTGGTTATGGCTTCTGTCATATCTCTAATGGAATTGCAAGTGAATTACTAGTGGTGGTGTTGTATGGAGGAAGTCAGTTATTTTCAGTGGGGTAAGGTTGACAGGTTTTTGAAAAGCAGTCTTGCCCATATTATAGATTTTTGAAATACAGTCTTGCCCATCTTTCATTAGACTTAATCTAATTTTTGATGTATATTGAGATTTTATAAATAGTATTCTATATTCTCTCTTAATTGCTTGTTATTAGTAAATAAAAGTGAAATTGAGTTCTATGTCTTTTATCCTTACTAAGTTACTTTGCTAGTTCTGATAGCCTCTGTGTAGATTCTTTTGGGTTTTCTATGTATGTAATGTATGTAATGAAGTCATTGCATATAATGACAACTTTAATTTGCCGTTTTCTTATCACTCTAATTTTCTGGCTTTAATAATGGCTAGGATTTCTGCTCTATTGAGGAGTAAAGTGGAAATAGTACATGGGATTGTGTCATTCCACAAACAAGAAGAGGCCTTAAACACTCTTCTTTAAGCATAGTATTTCCTTTAGTTTTATGTATATACTGTTCTGTTTCTATTTGCTAACAGACTTTTTGAAAAATTACAATGGAGATATATTTTATCATACTTAAATTTTCCAGGAGAGTTTTTAAGAAATCGTGAATTTAGATATATATTTATCAAATAATCCTTACTAGAGTTATAGTTGAATGGTAGACTTCTAGTAAGTATGCATAAGGCCCTCGGTTTAATCTTAAGAATCAAAAATAAGTAATTAAAAAATTCATCCTTCTGTATCTGATTTGATCATGTATAATTTTCACCTTGATTTTGTAAATATTTTGACTTAAATTAATTGGATTTTAACATGAAATAATGTCACATTCCTTGAATAAACTAAACTCATAATGTATTACATTTTTGCAAGCCATTAGAATTTTTTGCTATTATTTTGTTTAGAATTTTTGTACTCATGTTCATGACAGAGTTGCTGGCATATTCTTTTTTGTAATGTTGCTGGCAGGTTTAATACTAAAGGTTATATTAGTCTCTTAAAATAAGCATATGTCAGTCTTTGGCTCTGTGTTATCTCATCTGTGTTCATCCATGTCCTCACTGATATATTCTTTCCACAAATATTTATTGAGGGAAAATATAGCATAGTGGTGAAAATATATAGTTCTACACTGCCTGTATTTGAATCTTTTTGTTTTATAAAAACTCATTGTGACTATATTGCTCATCTGTTGCCATATTACAGATTTCTAGAAACTTAGCAGCATGATGCAGCACACTGTTATCACAGAGTTTCTGTGGATCAAGAATCCAGGAACCGTTACCTGGGTCCTCTGCTTCAGGGTCTCTTGCAAAACTGCGAGGAAGGTATTGGCCAGAGTAAGGGTCTCATTTGAGGCTCAACTGGGGAGGAGCCATGTTTTGTATGTGCCCTCTCCAAAATTCATGTGTTGCCACTAGGATGATGGTAAGAGGTGATTAGACCAGGAGGAATTCTTCCCATCATAGGGCACTCAATTAAAGATGCAAGATTTCTTGTTTGTTTGGTTTTTTTTTTTTTTCCTGTCTGCCTTGTGCCAAGAGAAAATCGAATGTCCCTCTCTCCCAGAGAACACAGCCTTCAGGACAGCATCTTCACCAAACCACCACATTTGTTAGTGCCTTGATCTGGAACTTTTCAGCACCTTAATTACAAGAAATAAATGTCTGTTCTTTAAAAATTACCCAGTGTCAGGTATTTCATTGCAGC
>RJWM01037551.1:0-17358 GCA_004363535.1 Dasyprocta punctata | reverse complement strand
AAAGATTTATCAGAGCAAGACTATGAAATTTGCTAGAGAAGGAAAAAGATGAGATTTAAATTAATTTGTGATTAAAGTTGGAAATTAAACCGAACTTGGAATAGCTGAAAGAGACTAAAATTATAGAACGATGGAAAGATAGTTTTAAAAGGTTGAAAATAAGGACTAGAGAAAGAAGAAAACCATTTCATGTTCATATTCTCACTGAACTGAGCCTTTCCAATAAATCAGTTACATGAGAAAACAATAGTTCTAAGTCTGTGGGTTATAGACCCCTGGGGATAAGCAAGGGAGACTCCAGGTGACTGCAAGTTATTGCAACAGGTCTGCAAAGCAATACATCAAATAAACAGGGCCTCAATGTAATAAATGATGCCTCCCCAGATAGGTAAAATCCTCACTCCATGTATATGTATTCAGATTTGGTTAATAAGTAAAACATTACTTATGAAAGTAGTATTCAATTCTTAGTACTCTTATTATTCAGGGTCTTAAATCATATAGCAACTTTTGCTCAGTGATAGACCATGTATATTATGGTGGTGCCATGAGAGATAATGAAGCTGAAAAATTCATATTGCCAATGACATCATAGCTCTCATAATGTCATAGCTCACTCTATGTATTACTCACAAACCAATCTGTGATATCAGTTGTATAAAAATATAATGTGTGCATTATGTGCAGTGTATAATTATTGGTAATGATAATAAATGACTATATTGTTAGTTTATGTATTTCTTATACAATACTTTTGGTCATTATTTTACAGTGTATTCCTACTTAATAAAATGGTATTCATAGATACCATTTACAGATGGTATTTTGTTTGTAAACAGTATTCTTCTTAAAATGGTATTCTGTTTTAATTTGGCAGCTGCTTTTTACCTTCTATGTCTGTCAGGCCTCTTCATTACACAGAGGCCACATTAAATGATTAACCTATATAATGGAGGATTTTCTATAAGCACATTCTGTGATAGTCAAAGAATGATGTTTCTTAATGACACATTTCTCTGAACATACTTTCTTTGTTGAGATGCATGACTATCTATATCATATATCACATAGGAATTCACCCAGTTATTTTTAATATGAAGCAGGAATTACTGACAGCAAAAATTATTTCAACCCACTAAAGAATGTAGTAGAGTCTCTTCACCTTGGAGATTTTGTCTTGGCCAACTTGGAGATTTTATGATACTGACTCTACACAGTAGCCAGTAGTTAAGTTTTGGCAGCACAGAACCCCAGCTCTTTCCTATGTGCAGACCTCAGTCCCTAATGAACTATGGAGGAGAGAAGAGTATGTCTTTTTTTCATTTCCAGGACCAGGAAAGGGTTAGATATTTCTTTTCTAGTTTGCTGAAAGCAGAGCTTGTGACTTAGGTTCAACCATTGGATTCCTGCAACTGAAACTATTCAAATATACAGGGACCATTCAGGACTGTGCGTGATGGTATATCAAGGGATGGTCAGCAGTCATACTAGTTTCCTGAGAATGTTATGACAAAATGTCACAGTCTGAATAGTTTAGTCAATAGGAATTTACTACCTCACAGTCCTGGAATCTAGAATTCTGAGATCGAGATGTCACTAAAATTGGTTCCTTCTTAGAACTGCAAAAGAAGAATCTATCCTCTGCCTCTCTTCAAGCTTTTGGTGGTTTGCTTGCAATCTTGGGTACACTTCAGCTGTAGAAGGAAGACTTAGTCTGTTAGCATGTCCACATGGTGTTCTCCTTCACTGTATGAACATGGTCACTAGTGTTCCTCACTACTCAGTCTCCTTTAGTTTTTATTTGTTTTCCAAAATATTAAGAAAAAGTGTCTGAAAGCTCCTATTAGGCCTAGGGTATATGGGTTATGGGATAGTAGTCATGTGCATGTACTTTGAGTTTCCAAATTTTTACTGTCTAGATAATTTTAAGCTTTAACCATTTTAATTTAGCTCCTGATAGATATATTGATGCAAGTGGAGTAAGAGAAAACTTGGAGAATGATTTGTTTCTATTTATCAATACATCTCACATGGAATGTAAAACATAAGTGCATAATAAACAATCGATGATCTATGCTATTGTAGTTGACTAATGTCACTATAACATCCAATGAACTATGCCTTTTTTTGTATTCTGTTTTTATACTGTAAAACCAAACCCAAACTCATCAGACACTATTTCAGGGCACCTATTCCAGGCAACTAGAATCATCCTCGCTCAACTCCAATTAATCCCTCTGTCACACTTGTGTGAAATTCTGTGCTTCAAAGTAATATTTCGTATGCCTGATTCTCTAGTTTTTCCAGTAATTTCCATTTCTGGTTAATATAGACAGAAGCGTTTGTCCTGCTTGCATTTAGACTCTTGATTGTGATATTATACTTTGGCACAGTATTTCTCCAAACATATTATATTATCATACATTACTGCCTATTTTTCAAGTAAAAGAATGTGAAGAAAAAGCAATTCATGATAATTTCTTTCTCTAAAGAAATAAAGACATGATAGCATACAGGTTAGGAGACCTGATTGAAGGAACATAATAAAGCCACTAAAATTAGAAAATAAAAAGTTCACTTTTACTTATGTTTTGGCATGACCATTATGTAAAATAATTAAAAATTGATCTTTATAAATTTAATATTATTTTTAAAACAGAGGAAATTTGACAAAATTTGTGGTTGTAAAGAAAACCACGGAATGAAATTTTCTTCCCCACAGGACCCTGCAAAAATAGAGGTAGTCAACATTTTAATTATTTTTTATATAAGTGAAAATGTCTTGGATACTTGAGATAAGGAAGTAGCAGAAATTCATGTAGGTGAATGAGGAACAAATCACTGTTAAAAAATACAAGTGCACACACACACACACACACACATATATAAAATATATATGTAGTGTTACCTCAGTTCACAGTTCATGAACTCAATTCTTTACACAGTTCTGATTGCAAACCAAGTTGTAGGAAAACTGAATCAAATTCAGTGGTTAGGTTCAATGTTGCCCTTATGGGGAAATTAGATTCTGTTCTCCCCTATTTTAGTTTATGATCAGAACCAAATGGAAAGAATTAAGTTCATGAACTGATACATCACTACCTCTCCAAAACATGTAGTACAAAGTAAACTTTTAAATTCTAAACCAAGAAGCTTTATTTTGTCCACTTAATTAGATCTATTGCATGGAAAGATAGTAAATAAGTCATTTGAAATTTCCTCAGGAATTTAGTCAACAATGTGATGTGACTGCTAGTATTGAATCACTAACACTCCCTTTGTTAACAAGAACATAGTACAATCTAGAACAAGGGTTATGATCTTCTGTGTTAGTCAAGTCAATAAATGAAGTTAATACGCATGCGCTACACAAGAGGTAACTCAGGAGAGAGCCCTGGAGGACAACGGATCCTCCAGAATAATGTTATATGAAAAAGGAACTCACTTCTTCCAATCTTTTCTTCCTTATTCTATCTTTAACATAGGAAATACATAATGCAAATGTACTGTTTCAGACTTGGGCAATTTATTGTTGAAGAAGAAAATATTTACCTCACTCTTAAATGAGATTGGCAAGTTTTTTCTGTAAAAGGACAGATAGTAAATATTTTATTTTTCAGGGTCCATATGGTCACTGTTCCTTCTTCTCAATTCTGCTGTGCCAAAGCCATCACAGAAAATATAAAATGGGATAAGTATGGCTGTGTTCTAACACTGGTATTTGAATTTCATGTGTCACAAAATATTCCCCTTTTGTTTTGTCTTTTTAACAACTATTACAAATAAATGCCATTTTAAATTTCCAAGCCATATAAATACCAAACAGCAGACCAATGCTGAAAGTTCACAGAGTCTAGTGAGTACAGAGACAGATATGTAAAGAGCGGTTACACTGGAGGAACCACAGCTGGGTGATAGGTGCTATAAAAGTCCATATGAACAAGAGTCATCTGACGATTCCTCATAGCCATGTAGCATAGGCTAAAGAAAGATATTTCAACTCATTTACTCATCCTGGTATGCAAAGGAATTACAGCACATTTCAAACATTATTAATTGCTCTTTATTACAATGTTCTCAGCCATGATATACCTCCTCTGAATAACAGAAAGATGGGATAAGGGTTAAAATGTCCCATGATTGTTTCTGTTCCCCAAATAACTAACTTTAAAAATTGAAAGATGGGAATTGTATGTCTTTACTGGGCACAATATGATGATAGAGTATGTCGGCACATTGTGTTTAATGACCAATTTAAATATTTGGTTAAGGGCTGGGAGTTTGGCTCAGTGGCTTAAGCACCTGTGTGTCAGGCGCAAGGTTGTGAGTTCAATCCCCAGTGCCGCAAAAAAATAAATAAATAAATAAATAAATAAAAAATAAAATAAATAAATAAAATAAAATACTTGGTTATCCATCATCTCAAATAATTATGATTTCTTTGTGATAAGAACATTAAAAATACTTGTTGCTAGCTGTTTTGACTTTGCAGAGATTAGTGCTGCCGTCATGGATGTAAAAGATGCAGAGGTAGTGGTTTCCACCATATCCACATTTACTGCTCCTATTTGACCTGTGAAGAAACTGATGGATCTTGAAGAATGATGGTGGTTCACTGTAAATGTAAACAAGTGGTGGTCTCAACTGCAGCATCTGTACCAGTGGTGGTTTCCTGTCTTCAGAAGATAAACATATTTCCTGGTAACTGGTATACAGCAATTGATTTGGCAAATGCTCTCTTCTTTATACTTATCCATAAGGCAAACCAGCAGTAAATTACTTTCAGTTAACAAGGCCAGCAATACACTTCACTGTTCTGCCTTGCGGGTATTTCAACTCTTTAGCCCTGAGTCACGATTTTGTTCTCATGGAACGTGGTCATCTTTTTGTTTCACACTGGTCAGTTACATTGATGATATTGTGTAACTGGGTCAAGTGAGAAACAGGTATCAGCTACTCTTGACTCACTGATAAAGTATTTGCATGTCATAGATGGGAAATAAATCCAGTTACATTTCAAGACCCCCAACCCTCAGTGAAATTTCTAGGAATTCAGTGTTATAGAGTATGTGAAGCTATCTTCTCTAATGTAAAGGCTGAGACCTGAGTCCTCATATCATCAAAAGACAAGAGCCACAGTGGATTTTGGAGATAACTCATGTGGGTGTGTTACTTTTTCCAATTTACTGACTAACTTGGAAAGCTGCTAGTTTGGAGTGGGGTGTGGAAAAAAAGAAGACTCTGCATCAAGTCCAGGCTGCAGTGGAGGTTGTTCTGCCACTTGGGCCATGAGACTCAGCAGCTCCAAATGATACTTGATGTGTCAGGAGCAGTTACTAATGTTATTTGGAGCCTCTGACAGGTCCCACAGGGAAATCATAATGAAGCCATTTAGGAGTTTGGAGCAAGGCTCTGCCCTCATCTGCAGAAACTACTCTCTGTCTAATATACATCTCCTGGCCAGCTGTTAAGTCTTAGTGGAAACTGAACCCTAGACTATGAGCCACCAGGTTGCATGCAACCTGCGATACCCATCACAAACTGGGTGTTATTTGACCCACTGAATCACAAGATTGGATATGTACAGCAACAGTCCACCATCAGATGGAAGTGATGTACTTGTTATTGGAGTTCAAATGGACTTAATTATATTCATAATTGAGCCTCATCATGTCCCAAATGCCCATGACTTTTACTCTTTCCATACTGCCTTCTGTCTCTCACTACCTACCTTTGCATTCAGGGTGTATCTGATGATCAGTTGACAGAATAAGAGAAGACTGCCCTGGTTTCAGATCATTCTGCATGTTATGCAGGCACCACCTAAAAATGGAGAGTGTTAGCATTGTAGCCCCTTTCCAGGATATTCGCAAAAGAAAATGATGAGGGGAAATCTTCCCAGTAGGCAGAACTTGAGCTGTGCATCTGGTTGCACATTTTGCTTGGAAGAAAAAATAGTCAGATATAATATATGAGTGATTCTATATTGGTGAATTGTTGATAGTGAATGATCTAGCTGGATGTTTAGAGACTTGGGAGGAACCTGATTGGAAAATACAGATGTGAATAGACCTCTCCATAGGAGAAAAGGATGTGAAAATATCTGTGTCACATATAAATGCCCTCCAAAAAGTGACCTTGGCAGAAGAAAGCTTTAATGATCAAGTGGTCAGTTCTGAGATTAGTTATCATTACTTTCCTAGGCCACTACTGTCATTGCTCAGTTGGCTTATGAACAAGATGCCCAGGGTGGCAGACACGGGCTCAGCAATATGAACTCTCATTTGCCAAAGCCGTCCTAACTACAACTGATGAATTCTTGATCTGCCAGTAGCAGAGACTGACACTGATTCCGTGATATGACAACACTTCCCACAGTTACTATCCTGTGACTTTGTGGTAGAGTGATTATATTGCCCCACTTTCACCATGGAAAGGGGAGTGTTTTGTCCTCATTGGAACATTTATTCTGGATATAAATTTTCCTTTCCTGCATTTAATGCTTCTGAAAAAAAAAAACTACTATCCATGGGGTTAGAGAGTGCCTCATCCACTGTCATGGTATTCCACACAGCATTGGTTCTGAACAAGGCCAAGGAACTATAGCATCGGATCATGCCCACAGAATTCACTGGTTTTATCATCCCTGCCATCCAAAAACAACTGAACGGATAGAATAGCATGGATAAATTGACTTTGTGAGGATGTAGTTATAGCACCAATGAGGTTGCAATATATTGCAGGGATAGAACAAGTTTCTCCAGAAGGCTGTGTATTCTCTTGATCAGCATCCAAAGCCAGGATTCATGGATACAAGAATCCAGGAATGGAAATGGAAATGGAAATGGAAATGGTACCACTCACCATTACCCCTAGCGGTCCACTTGCAAACCTGTTCCTGAAACCGTTTGTTCCTGTTGTCTAGCAATCTTAGTATCAATAGGGGGACAACTTCTATCAGGCAGCAGAACAATAATTCCACTGAACTGAAAGCTAAGATTGTCCCTAGTTATTTTGGACTGCTTATGCTTCTGAATCAACCAGCCAACAAAAAAATTATGTTGTTGGTGGGGATGATTGATCCAGACTACCAAAAGGAAATTAGACTACTCCTCCATAATAGAGATAAGGAAATATATGTTTGGAGTGCAGAGATTGTTTGGGGCATCTGCTAATACTATCAGTTCAGTGGGAAACTACATCAACACAATCCAGGTAGTATGACAAATCGACCAGAATCTTCAGGAATGAAAATAGGGATTACCCTACCAGGTGAAGAACCAAGACTCACTGAGGTACTTGCTGAAGGCTGAAGGAATATAGAGTAGGAATGTAGAGCACAACTGTGATCCCATGAGTAGTTACAAAAATGAGTATTGTAATTGTCATAGGTATTTCTTTCTTATTTTGTTAATATGCCTGTATGCTTGTACATACATACACATATTAATTTGATATCTTTGGTTTTTGTCCCTTGTGCTATAATGTTGAGCCGCTTAATATCTGTAATTAAGTATTGTTAAACCTACATTATAGTATTTAAGTGAGGTATTGTCTGAAGGAGAGCAAGTATCACCTAAAGTAAAACTTTGCCTTTCATTTTGGAAAGGAAATTGGTGCATTTCCATTTGTACGCAGACTAGTTGTATCATGTTAGGCATATTTGTGAACTGGCTGTTGTGTTGGGAGACTAATTATGATTTAAGTAGATGTGTCTTGTTGTCAAGCTTGAAAGGATGGATTGTAGTAATAATTTGTAAATTTAAATGGATTAAGAAACACCCTAGCAGGTTAGTGAAGCACAGTTCTGGGTGCACTAGTGGATGATTGACATATAGGACACCAAACTGAGGAAAGAAGACCCAACTTATTAGTGAGTAGCACTAACAATAGGTTTGTAGCCTGGCTAGAATAAAGAGGGAAAGAAGAAAGAAACATGGCCAGTGTGAAGAACTCTTGTCTTCCAGGATAAGTGCACTATCTTTGGAAACTGGTTTTCACAACTTCAGTTTCTTTAACCTTCCGACACAGACTTGCACCAGTGACTCCAGTGATTTTCCAGGTCCTTGACCTTGTACTTGTACTGCCACTTTGATCCCTCTTGTTTTGTGGCTTCCATTTCCTTGTGTGAGCTGTGACTGGATTCTTTAGCTTTCCAGTGAACAGATAGATATGACGGATTCTTCTGCCTCTGATTCTGCAGATCATCCTTGTAGGCTTTATTGAATCTGATCCTGTAGTCTTTCCTGAGACTGATCCACCTAATAAAAACCCTTGCATAATTGCACATATATTTTCTATTGATTATGTTTCTTTGGAGAGTCCTAACTAATACACCACAGATTTATACAATGCTGTTTGCTAGGTGCTCTTTTTGTTGCTTTTCAGAAAAGATAATAACATTTAATGACTTGTAATTTATGAGCATGCTTTCCTTAAACACATAAATGATGAATAAATAAGTAAATAATAGAGGAAGAGGAAAGAGGGATATAGGTGGCATGAAATAGGTTGGAAAGAGAACATAGGAAAAACAAAATAATATAGAAAAGGTAAAGCTTGCTGGATGAATGGGTGGAAGAATGGATGAAATGGGGCCTAGGACCTCGGCTTCTCTGTAACACGAGGGGTAGATGGATGTGGCTGGCATGCCTCAATTCCTGGCAGCATACTTTGTTTTTTTATAAAAAAGAATTAGGCGGATAATGAAAAGTCACAAAAAGTGACAGATTCTGTAAATAACCTAAGCAGTCACAAATATGAGACAGTGTTTAAATAAGTAAATGGAGGACAGCTGGTCATGATTTGGTGGTAATAAATGCCCACAGCAGTGAACATGCCAGATCTTTCCAGTTGAAGTCATGCATACAGAGGACAATTATCCTTCGCATTTAGGAAAAAATGCTGATGCTCTTGACTTTTAAGCTCAAAGAAATCTTGTATATTATCTATTCATTTTCAAATTCAAAGGACAGAGATGGAGAAAACATTCATACAAACCTCTGAACTTTCAGTACCATTTTTACTATTCACATACCATAATTTAAAAGGTTCTATCTTCATTAGCATATGAATATAAATTTAATTGCTTTAATATTTAAGCCTACATCTCAATCATTCTAAGCTTCAATCATCACGATGCCAGGGTCCTGTCCTTTACAGAATCATCTCAATTCCTTCTTTGCTTAATCTCTAGAGTTCTCTTAAGTGAACAAACCAGGCAGTTCCATTCTCCCACTCTGTCTAAGGTTGGCACACTAGCTACATTAGCATGCCTACCTTACTACGCAGGGGCTCCAAACATGCTAGTTGCTGAAGACATTTGTTGCTTTTACCAGAGGCTTCTTACTCATATTCAGGAGACTAGTTCTATTGTTTGTCACAGAGTTAGTACTTTTCAGTGCTAACCACAGCAAGTAAAGCTTCTGAGTGAATCTTGAACTTTATTTGCACATGTATCATCTTGGGATTCTGTTAAATGCAGATTTTGGTATAGCAAGTCTGGACTGGAGCCTTAGATTTTGCCTTTCTAATAAGCCTCCGGCTGTTGTTGTGTTGCTCATGCAGCTGGTGTATGGACCACACTGCATATGACCAGGTATCAGAGCACTATTTCAAAAAATGTAGACTTTAATCAATTAACATTAAATCACCACAGTTCTCATCTTCTCTCTCTCTCTCTCTCTCTCTCTCTCTCTTTCTCTCTTTCTAACCACATACCCCTGAGTTCCAATTCCCATTAAGTCAGTATTTCTTGACTTCAGAAGCCAGATATATATATTTTAACCAGTTTCTTCAGGCAATTCCTACACATCAAACAGCCTGGTATGGAAACACCCAAACTATACCAAGTTTCTCCTTTTTATATCTTTAAGAAGAAGCATGAGAAAGTTCCCAGGGCTAGGGAATGTGGATGTTTGTACCTTCAGAATTTAGAGGTCTTTTGTGAATCAGGTATGGGTTTTTATTTATTTTTCTTTCTGGTGAATATATTTCACTGGGTTGAAATATGTTCCCAAGATCAAAATAAACACTTTCTTCTAAAGTGCTATGCCTCTGCACTGCTTGGTTGTACTTTCTAGGTTGGTTTTGTTTTCTCTGTCTGTTTTCTTTCAATTCTAGATTCCTTCCACATTTATTGTAAAATCTCTCAAGGGCCACATTGTTCCTGTGTGCATTCTTACCTCCATCACACCCTCTGGCCTTAGCTATTAGACCTGAATCTCCAGTCATGCATAGGATTTGTGTCTTTTTCTCCAAGAGGGCCTTGGGCTCCATTTAATCTGGTCAATAAAAATAAATACTTAAGTGGCTAAAATGCCACCTGACTTTTATGTCCTGTGCATACCCAGGGTATTTTCAGGTCAAGTTCAGTTATTTCCAAGCATTATTTGCCCAGGAGAGATTTATAATAATTTCTCTGTCTGGAAGATGATGCCAAGGGCCAGATTGAAGTAGCATATGTCTCATCAATAGTGGCCAGAATCACCCCATCTATCTCCATGTTCCAGTCACCAGGATTGACATCCCAGGGTATTGCTTGTGCCTGAGAAACATGGCATTGCCTTTGTTCTTGGAAAATAGATAGGGCTACAGAGTATGGGGCCACTAGAGCTAGGTACATTTAGAATAACACCTTTACTTTTACAAGTGAGAAATGTCTTGAGCAAGAAGAAGGCATAATAACTAGAATATCATCATGTATTAGATTTTTGGTGTAATTTTTTATGAAAAATTTTAATCTAAATTCTTGACTTAAAAAGATGGAGATCCACATAAAACTTTGTGGAATTATTAGTGAAAAAGGAAGGCTCTTTTCTTTAACACGAAGTGCCAATATAATCCTACATTGAGTTTCTTTGTTTCATGGGCACATTCTTTCTTACTGCCTGTGTCTTCCTCATGCCATCCTTTCAAAATGCACACAAGTTCATGGAGCTGTCCTTGACTGCATCTACCATGTTTCCTTTTCTCTTTGTCATTTTACTTAGTATTTCTAAAGATGATTGTGCTCAGACTGATCTTTTCAATTGTTACTTTTATTTTGATTGACACATAGTAACTGCACATTTACAGTGTACAGTGTACAGGACTTTGGGCTGGAGATGAGCTTGAGAGTTTGATATTTTGGTACATCTTTACAATGTGTAATGATCCGATCAGGGTACTTGGTCTGTGTATTACTTCAAACATTTGTCATTTCTTCTAGTCAGAAACATTCAAAATTTTCTCTCCTTGCTATTGAAATATTCAATTAATTGCTTTTAATTATACTTTTTCCACTACGCAACAGAGATTAGAAGTTATCTCTCCTGTCCGCTGCACTTTCGCGATGGTGATGCCCCCTCCTCCACCCCCTCCCATGCACGCTTCCCACTCTCTGGAATTCTATGAATTTAAAACATGACCACATACTGGTTTTAAATTGAAAATTGACAGCTGTACCTTTAGCAAATATTTATGAAGCACTGTGTCTTCTGCTTGCTACTTTGTTATTCACTGGAGATGTGTCAGTGAAAAAGCCAGGTAAGTCTTTAACTTTCCTAGGCTGAGCATTCTAGTTGATTTCATATTCAATTATCCAACAGTACTGTATACGGCCAAGCTAAATAACAGAGCTCCTGCCACCTGGCAGCTCCTGCCACCTGGACAAATTATCTTCCCCAGGGATGAGGCAAACGGCTTTAGAGCTAAGCAGTTCTAGAAACAAAGTAACTTCAGGAAACAGAGGTTTGTAAGAATGCAGGCAAACACAGAGCAACTGAGACTCCAAAATGAAAATATGGGGGCACCCCTAGTAGGCACATGGGGGTACCAAGCGCAATGGCTACTTAGAAATGCAAACTGGTAAGAGTTGGCATCAGTTAAAAAGACAGCATGAAGCGAGGTGAGGCCAGTTGGTTGGGTTTAGGAACCTATAAAACACCTCTGGTATAGTGGGTGGGAGTCTTCCTAGGGTAATGCTGAATTCACATCTTGAGATGATGGAGAGTGTGAGCCAAAAATACGGCCAGAAATCTTTGTGTGTATCTGCATGCGTGTGTGTGTGTGTGACAAGTTCACAGTTACACACAAGTTTGAAATAAAGATAAAGTGCTGCTCAATGAAACTAAGATTTAATTTAGAGTAGCGTTATCACTCCGAAGGTTAGTTGCTGTGGCATCACAGAGTATTGTGAATAGAACTCCTTTTCCTGCTGATTTGGCCAGATTGAGAATTAGTTGTGAGGTCTGAAGGAAGTTGAGGAGACAAGAACTGACTGCCTTAGCTTAACACTTAGGGGACAATGCTAACTAACTGCGCTTTAATTAGTAGGATTCTAAAGTATTTCACATTCTTAAAATGTCAACTGCTCTTTTGAAACTAATACACCTTAGTATACTTAAAAAATCACTTAGATCTTAGTTTACAAAACACAAACTCTTTTTGGAACCATGAATCACATAAAATTTAAATGTCTTAAAAAGACATCTATCAAGCTAATCATACTTTCTGCTACATTGTATCTATCATTTTAAAAATAAACCCTAGTCAGGCATGATATTATATAGCATAGGGCTGAGTTATACTTGTTTGTGGTTTCTTTCCTTTCCAACAACTGAATTCATACATAAAATTGGTTTATGAATTTGTTGCTTACTGCTTTCATTCTCAAAAGAACTTGCTACTAAAGTCTTCTCAGTTCAGTGCAAAGGTAGGGGCAAAGTTATCAACTTTTTGAAACAGAAGAATGAATGCAGACAATGTGACATTTACAAGCAGTGGAGCACTACTCTGCCATGAAGAAGGATAAATGGGTCATTTGTAGGAAAATAGATGTGCCTTGAAGTCATAATGTTAAGAGAATAAATCAGACACAGAAACTTATCACATGGTTTCTCCTATGTCAGAAACCCAAAATATAAATAAAGAGCAAAATAAAAGAAAGATAATAGGAAATGGAAAAGATAATTGCAAATGGAAAAGGAACAAATAAATGCAAAAGGGGAATAGACAGGAGGGAAAAAGTATGAAAAAAGATTTGAGATATGTTATGGACAGGTCCCCACTCCCCATGAGGAATATAAAAATTTTGTACTATGAACTATATATATTAATAGAAGTTTTGTTTTTTAAAAAAAATGTTTAATACAGTTTTCTTCAGGTTTTCTAAGCATAAATGCATTTTGAAATTTTTCACACTTTTAGAAAATTAGCCCTGAGTTGGTAAGCTTCATTTGTACTCTTTTAAATCTTTTTCTTATTAGTACGGAGGAGTCAACTCAGAGATTTGAGTGTGCTAGGTGAGCAGTCTGCCATTAAGCTACAATCTCAGCCACATGCAGTGTTTTCAAATAATGCTGATAGATTCCATTGTGAGTTGCACTGGTCCTCTTCCACGTGGAAGGACTTAGGCCCACACATGTGGGGGGTGCAGCAGTCCTCCACCCTCAGTCTCCTACACTGGATGAAGAGCTGTTCCACAGAAAGCTGCACCCTCTTAGGGTGGGCCATAGCCAAGCAAGGTGTGGAGAGCCGGAGGCCCCAGTTCCTTATTCCAGCTGACAGCAAACCTGGGTGGTCATCTTAGCTTCAGAGCATCCTTGAGAGTCAACTGGGACATTTGTGGAGACTGTATTAGAGCTCGACTTGTTTCTTTGTGCAATGCAATTTGGTTTTATTTTTAATTTTCCTATTCATAGATGTTGGTTACAATAGCATTCCTTCTCAGTCTTCCTGTGCATTCAATTTACCTTAAAACCAGAAGCCCAAATTTCAAAAGGAACACACCTTTTCAACTTTGCACTTGTGAAAATTTTACTTTGTCAAATAATAATTGTACGTATAAATGATACAACATGATGTTTTGATACATGTATACGTTGTGGAGTGTTCAAGTCATGCTAGTTAGCATATCCATCACCTCAAGTATTTATTTATTTAGTGGTGGGAGAATTTAAGATTCTATTTGCTATTTATAACTATAACAGTACACCATTATTAACTGCAATTATGCTGTGTAACAAGACACTAGAACTTATGTTTTTCTGTGTAATTGGAAATTTGTACCTGTTAACTAATTCCTTTCTCAATTCACCTCCACTCTACCCCAACTGCTGATAAGTATCATTCTTCTCTCTACTTGTATGAGTTCACATTTTTTGGATTCCATATGTAAGTTAATCATAAGCTACATACCTCTCTGTGCCTCGTTTACTTAATATAGCATACTCTAAGTTCATCCATGTTGTCACAAATTACAGAATTTCCTGGGGTTTTGTTCTTGTTTATTTTTTAAGGCTTGATAATATTCCGTTATACATGTATGAGACATGGTTGAAACATACAGTGAGTTGCTCCATTTTGAGACTGAAAGATTGTAAACATGAGCCTCGCTTGGCAAATTAGCACCTCACTGAAAAGGCACTGGTTTCCTTCCCCAGCACAGGAAAAAGAGAGGAGAAGGGTGTAAGACGTCTGTCTGAATCAATGTAGAAGAGGGGTCCATGACAGTTCTACTAATGACATGAAAGAGGACTTTCAAAACTGTTTCAGAAAATTGTAAGAATGATTGGATAAGAGTACTCAAAATTATTTACCCAATAATTTAATAGCACATCA
This sequence comes from Dasyprocta punctata, assembly GCA_004363535.1. NCBI lineage: Eukaryota > Metazoa > Chordata > Mammalia > Rodentia > Dasyproctidae > Dasyprocta > Dasyprocta punctata. The sequence continues at coordinate 2,757 of RJWM01037551.1, read as the reverse complement.
TATACCACATGTATAAGACATCGTTCATTTGTTGACGGATACTTAGGCTGTTTGCCAGTCTTGGCTACTGAGAACAAGGTAGCAATGACCATGCACTGCAGGGGTCCCTTGAACATACTGGTTTAAATTTCCTTGGGAATATACATCCAGAATGTGGATTGCTGGATATTATGTTAATCATATTTTTAACTTTCTGAGGTATCCCCATATCATTTTTCATAATGGCTACATCAACTTACAATTTCACCAGTAGTGTACAAAGTTATCTAACCTTCTACATGCTCAGCATGTATATTTTCATGCCTTTCATTTGCTTTTATAATCTTATTGAAATGGTTTCATAGTTGGACTGAACTGTAAAATTTACTAAGTAATTACTTACCAATGCCACTTTAAAACCTTAACTGGCTGCAGTCTGAAGACTTTATGTTGATTTCTGTCTAAAGATTTTTGTCTATATGTTCATTCATTTTTATGACTACCTTTATCATTGTCTGACGGCAGTATCTGTGGTGTTACTTTGTACTACCTGTCCATAATTATTTTATGAGCTATGTAAACAGTCCTTATTCTCCAGAATTCTTATGTCCCAGGGGCTGGGGAAAAGAATAAATTTGACTGCCATGAGCAAGTCTTCTTACAAGACAGAAAACTCTTACTACCTGCACGAAACACAGGCAGAACAGCATTGTTTTCTCCTCATCCTGTAATGCAGAAAGGAAATTCTAGGCACAGGACATCGAGGCCTTAATACTTGGAAGGTGTGGTAAGGATTTATGGAGTAGCAAATGTGGTTGAAATGATATGGACAGACTCATGAGGGACTGAGCCTCATAAGATAGCCGCTATTCATTCAGATCTCACTATTCCCCAAAATGTTTCTAGGGAGAAAATTGTGTTCACCAGAGTTGGAGTTTGGAGCAAGGGAGGGAGGGAGGGAAGAAGAAAGAGAGAGAAGAGAGCACAAGAGAGCTTATGATCTTGCATTTCAGGAATTTTATTGGGGTCATTTCCACTGAGTCTCAGATTTTTACTTTTTTATGACTTTAGAGAGTAGGCTACATAAGGTATTTACCTTCCTGTCCAGGATAATTCTCCTTCTCCCTCTTTTGTTACGTAGCTAAGATGAATCTTGAAGGGCTGGAGATTTTTTGGATTTGGGAAACTTGATGTCTAAACAGTAGCGTTGGAAAAGGAGTATACTCAGGCCACGTCTTTCTCTAGGAGTCAGTCCTCTGGACAGTACAGAGTGGACATGTTGGAAGGCTTCACATTTTGGAGAAATGACAGATGCACATTCAAGTTAATTAACAATGCAATGCAGCATAAGGTAAGTAACAAATAAGTGACTAGTCAGCAAATATTGTAGGAGTTCAGAGAGGTTTAGTAACTATTTGTGTATTTGAACTGCATCTGGACTATTCCTAGTAATGCTTACACATAGCAATTACTTTTCTATTAACTTTATCTGTGGGATGGCCAAGAACCTAACACTGTTTCCATGCTACTTAGTCACCTCTAATTGCTGTTACTATTTCTTTTTTTCAATTTGGGGTAATTTGCAATGGTGGAAGACCAACTTTCTATATGCTTTTTTCTTTAATAAACAGAATAGCAAGTTTGACCATTATGCCTATAATTTTGGCCTGCCGCTGAATTATCCTCTTGTAATTATGTCAATGAAATTTCAGTAACCAACGAAGTATTTTGTAAAAGAGAAGTGTACAGTGACATCGGGAAAGTTTTACAACGTCTCTGGATTTCTATGTTCATAACAGGGATAATAAGTTTGTACGATTTTTCTGAAACTTAAACAAGACAAAGTGTATTGACTAGATCCATATAAGTATTTAATAAGAGTCAAATCTCATTTTAATTAATGGGCTTGGCACAAAATATTAAAAATGTTATTGCATGAAATAATTTTTTGTTTTCTGCATATGAAGTGCTTGTCACATGGTAAAGAATGTCTGTTCTTTCTCCCTGATGCTTCATGTAGGCTGAATCCCTTTTATAATAATTTACTATGGGTTTCTGATAATATATATATTAAGAATATCATATATACATATAAATATATTGTTCAGAGATACTATATAATAATTATATGCTTGCATTCTGAACTACAGTTTTGTGTTCTTTATGTTTTAATTAACATAATATGCAATTGAAGTAATTCTGAGAATGTTATGCCACTCTTACGTTACAGATAAGAAAAGCAAAATTCATTTAAGTAACTTTTCTTAGGTGACCTAGACAATAAGAAAGTAGGGAATCTGAGATTAATCCTTTCTTGTTCAGTTGGCTCGAAGTCCATTCAGTTTCCACAATGCCCAGTGTCTAACCTCTGCACTGTCTGTAGCAACTAGAAAAGCGGTAGTAAAGAAAAATCCAACATCAGATTTTGATGTTACTTTCTCTCTCAAGGGATAGTTCTAAATGTAATAGAATTTCTAGGCCACTAGCATGCTAGAGTCTTAATACTAGAGAAAGCACAACTTTTTTGTTCCTGAGTGTACCAAAATTAGTGATAATATAAATTCATCATTTTTCCTGAGCAGGCAAGAGATGATGGTATTTCTGAGAACAGGGGTGCTTAGATTTGGACAGATGCATTCAGACTGAGAAAGTCTCAATTTCATGGTAAGGAACAATGCAAACAAAAGGTTAGGTGAGTGAGCAAAGATGCTTCAGTGTATAGCTTTAGAAAGGGGGACAAATAAAATGGGTCTGCACAGATGACACAGATTAAATATA
>RJWM01037550.1:0-17358 GCA_004363535.1 Dasyprocta punctata | reverse complement strand
TGGCATTTTAAATTGCATATGTGAACACCTAGTATTTACGTGCTCACACAGTGAGCTCACATGGTAAGGAAAACTGGTTTGTTTTACATTATTTTATATATAAAAAAAGAATCTCTGGAAAATTCTTCTATTCACTGAATTGAAGAAGTTGTATGTTTTGTGTGTGTGAGTACTGGGAATCGAACTCAGGACCTGTACTTGCCAGTCTGGCACTGCGCCACTGAGATATATCCCTGTCACTGAAGAAGTTATAATATTGATAGGCAGTGTGAAAAAATCGATAAGAAGGGAGAATATTTGTATTCTGGACCCAGATCAGACACACTGACTATGCTGGAAACTGCAGTAGAGGGAGGATTAAAGTATACTATGTCCCTGTATGAATATATTAAAATAATCTTTAATTCCAATAATCAATATGTACTAAATATAAATGGAATCTAGAGTTCATTTTTGGTGTAATAAAAAGTTGAAACACTATTGCCTTAATCACTTAATAGATTTAATACATTGATTTTAGGTTAAAATTCATCTTGTGGCTCAAGAGTCAAGCTTGCTGCATATAAAGATTAATTCTAATCATTAGACATTTTTAAATAAACATTATTTATGAACTGAGAGAATAGTGGGTGAAATTCAAGCCTATAAAACATTTTGATGATACATTTCCCTAATCCCAGGACTGTGGGAAGTGGAGGCAAAAGGACCACAAAATGGAGACCAATCTATGAAATTTAGTAAAATAGGATAACCTTGTCAAAATTTTTCAAACCAACTAACAAACAAACAAACAAGGCAGGAGAGAGCTGAGGACCATGTGAAGGCCATGAATTAAATCTTCAACACAACAAGCAAATAAAAACAATAAACATCCCCAAACAAACAGCAACAACAAAGATACAAAAGCAGTCCAGAGCCACTCTGAAGCCTTTGTAATTTTGCACAGTGCTAATTTGCAGTGGCTTTAACTCAGCAGCTCATGTGAGGTGGGGTCCGTGTTTCTGCAGGGAACAGTGACTCTCAGTGACTCCAACCACACTGGCTCCTTCTTCCTCATGGGCCTCCCAGGCCTGGAGGATCTGCAGGTCTGGCTCTCCATACCTCTGTGTGCCATGTATGTGGCGTCTACAGCCTGATCCTGTGGGTGGTGCGCTCACAGCCCGCCCTGCACCAGCCCATGTGCTACTTCCTGTCCATGCTGGCAGTGACCGACCTGGGGCTGTCTGCCTCCACACTGCCCAGCACGCTCCCCATCTACATTCTGGGTGTCAGGGAAGTGGCGGCGGACGTGTGCCTGGCCCAGCTCTTCTTCGTCCATGCACTGTCCATCATGGCGTTCTCCGTGCTGCTGACCATGGCCCTTGACCGTTTTGTGGCCATCAGCAGCTCCATTAGCTATGGCACCATCCTCACGAGCTCCCGCATTGCCAGTCTGGGCTTGGCCATCGCGGTGCGCAGTGTTGGTCTGCACATCCCGGCCCCCATCATGCTGAAGAGACTGCCTCACTGCCGGGACCGCCTGCTGTCCCACTCCTGCTGCCTGCACCCGGATGCCATGAAGCTGGCCTGTGCCGACACCCGCGTCAACAGCGCCTATGGCCTCTTTGTGGTTGTCTCCACTCTGGGTTTGGACTCAGTGCTCATCGTACTCTCTTACGTGCTGATTCTCCAAACAGTGCTGTCCACTGCCTCCAAGGCTGAGCGCCTCAAAGCCCTCAACACCTGTGTCTCGCACATCTGTGCTGTGCTGCTGTTCTTCATCCCACCCGTTGGTCTCTCTATCATCCACCGACTGGGGGAGTGGGCCTCCCCATCCAGCCCTGTGCTGCTCTCTTACCCTCACTATCTCACACCACCACTGGTCAGCCCCACTGCTTACACTATCAAGACTAAGCAGATCAGGGTGGAGATTCTCCATCTTTTCTGGTGCCCTGGAACTAACAGCAAAGATAAAGATCATAATTAAATCTTAAACTGATGAAATAAAGATAGTTGATACTCACAAAGGTGGTTTAATTGGCAATTTCATACTGAATAGATTTTGACATTCTTCAATGTAAAACACACCACTTTGTAATGGGAAGCTATAAAACATCTACCTAGGGAATCAAACCATATATTCAACTCTACCAAATATTTGAGATACAAAGAGAATTAAATTGCTGCCTGCGTGTAGTAGATGAATTTCACCATTTTGTTTTTCATGTTGGAGGCTACTTTTTTGATGAAAGAATTTAGAGCTGTGTGAAAGTTTAAAAAAATACCCAACAGTTTAAACAAGTTTAAGATGATGTTATTTTGGAAAGGGAAGATGAATTTGGCTTTTCACAACTGTTCAGTTAGGAGGAAATTGCTCATAAACCTTACATTCCAGTTTAATACAATCTACATGACTGCACAGATTACTTTTACATTCTTTGTCACAAAAAAACCCCAACATGAAATTCTTGCATGATATATGCTCCCAGTGAATATTTGCTAAATAATGAAAAACCATTTCTTTACCTAAGAATTTGAGAATCAATTTGTAAGAAGTTATAAAAACAAAAAATCATCATGAGTGGAGGGGTTGTAAGATATGCCTGAGTGCCTTATCTCAAAATATTTATTGCCATTGAATGCAACCAATTGTTTTTGACATTCTTCTATTTCAGAAAAAAGAGAGAGAGACAGAGAGACAGGGAGAGACAGAGACAAAAGCAGAGACAGAGAGGAGGGAGGGAGAAAGAGAGAGAAAAGGAAAGGAAAGGGAAGAAGAAAATGCTGTGGTTTGAATCTCTAAACTTGCCACCAATTAAGAAAAAAAAGTCATAATAATATGATTGTTATGTTAGTGTATCTCTAATGGTAGCTAAAATTATAATTTATCGATATTGTTTGTAAAATAAACCATAAAAATATTTAGAGAATAAAACATACACTTTTCTACTATCCTTGTTTCAGATATATTAGTGATTTACTTAATACTCTATAATTTTGCTTTCTAGCTTTTAATTCACACATTTGTATACATATCTATGTTGTAAATTTTGCTTTATTTCAAGGTAAGTATGAACCGTTTTTAATTACTGGCAAATATATGGATTAGCAGATGTTGTCTGATAACTTTTATAATCTCCATTTTAGGAAGTCACACAATAGCATTTTTTAAAGGAAATATATAAATGGAACTGTGAAATGCTTAAACAACACACATTGTTTTTGTTTGTACCTGTTTGTCTTCAATACTGTGGACTCAATCTATGACCTTCAAATAGCTACATCCCCAGTCCTTTATTTATATATTGTTTTACTTTGTGACAAGGTCTCAGTTGCCTAGGCTGACCTCCAACTTGCAATCAGCTTTCCCAGAGTGCTAGGATTACAAATGTATGTCATCATGCCCAGTTTTCCACACTCTGATAGATTTCTATAGTGTCACTAAATATTTCCTTTTGTTTTGTTTGGTTTTGGTACCCGGAATCAAACTGACAACCTCACGCTTACCAGGCAAGCAATTGAGTTGCTGAGCTAAATACCCAGCCCAAAGTCACTAAATATTGATATGTAGTACACCATAGTATTTCTGATATTTCCCAAGTTTTCAATGGAAACACACACTTAGGAAATTTTTTTGTGCAGCTTGTTACACAAGGTGTTCATGCAGAAGTATAATATAAAAAATATTCATTATTACTAAAATTCAAAGAGCGTGACAGTACTTAATCAGTAAAATACAAATATATTTAAAAGATCAATATTTAAAATAAAGTTAATAGCAATTGGGAGGCTGAGGCAGGAGGATAACCGTGAGTTCAAGGCCAGCCTGCACTACACAGCAAGACCCTGTCTCAATAAATAAATAAATTAATTAATTAATTTAAGTTTTAAAAATATCTGAAGCTATATGTGTGGATAAAATAGCCAGCATAGAGTAAACATTTCCCTAATTTAGACTGAAACAAACAAAATCAGAAATTATTTATCATGTGTTTGTCATGTTGTAAGGGGTAGATGAGATACTCACTGTAGCTAGTATTCAGGCAAGGTCCAGAATGTTTATTTCTACATTTTAAATTATGCATTTAATCTGATTTAAATATTACACAATATTTAAATATATATCATGTTACTTCACTAATAAGAACACTTTATATATTTTATGTCATAAAGAAGGATAAACTTGAGTCATCTGTAGGAGAATGGATCACCTTGAGATAATAATGTTAAGTGAAATAAATCAGATAAACAAGCTTAAGTATCTTATAGTTTCTTTCATATGAAAAACTCGATATACAAATAGTGTGAAATAAGTGACAGATAGTTGGAAAAAAAGAGAAAAACGGGTACTGTGATTTGGTATGAACAATGCATCTAAAAGTGTATCCCGATTTAGTATAAATGTATTATGTGTTTTATATGCTTTCGGCATGTTCATCTATTTCTTAATCTGTATATACAATAATTAACTTTGTAAGAACTTATAAGGTAAATAAATGAATCTGCTGCTGGCAAAATAAAAGGGGGATGGAGGGAACGGGATAAAAGAATTGTGATGCTGTGTGTGCATGTATTAATTCCTTACAACAAACATAATCATTATGTGCTGCAAACATGTATCAATAAAACTTTAATACTGAAGAAGAAAAATCATAATAAATAAAAATGAATAAATTAATTAAGGTAAATATCTTATGTTAAATGAAAATAGCTATGCAACAATTTGTGCATTTTATTCCAAGCAAATCATGTCTTTCTGGAGCTGGGTTCTTCTCAATACAACAGAATCTATATGTGACCTCAGTTTGTTGTAGTTTCTGACATTTTTCCTGACCTTTTTTCAATGCAGGGATTCTAAAGTCTGTATTAACCATTGTATTTCATTATTCCCACCTAAAGGCACTCGGCAGTCACTAACCCCACTCTATGGTTCTTTTCTTCACATGAGAAATCCTGCTTCACTGTACCGATTAGCCCGGGCTTCCCTTACCCATCAATATGACTATGCACTTCTATTTCCTTTTGTAAAGAATCCCATTGTCCAGGCTGTACAAACCAAGATGTAGATGAGAATATTCATATTTCTAAACATAAAAAGATTTAGAAAATGAAGGTAATAGCTATCATGTACTTGACAAATTAATTTTTAAAAAATGAAGTAATACTCTATGTGGGAAAAACAATGACTAAAAGTACTACTTCTATTGAATTTTTCTGCCTTTACAGTAGTGATTTTGTAGCTAGAGATCTCCTACAATTTTATCAAGAATGCTACTTTTACAGCAATTGATGTTACTATTATTCGATGTAAAGATTCTAATGATTACAAGGATTTAAAACTCTTTTTTCCTTTTTTTTTTTATTTAACTCAATGCCTGTCTCATTCAATATATCAACTTTTTTTTCCTTTTTTGGTACCGGGAATTGAACTCACAACCTCGCACCCGCCAGGCAGGCACTTAGGCCACTGAGCTAAGTCCCCAGCAATGTATCAACATTTACTTTAATGTTAATTCACGAGGTGAAGCCAATCTTTCCTGTTTACCCCAATTATGTATAATAATACTAAAATAGAGGACTTCAGGACAGTCTATGTTCAAGTGTGAGAAATATGAACAATGAAACACTGATAGTGTACTTTGTTTCACAGAGACGGCAATCCAAATTCCAAAGATCCAAATTATCTAGATGTTATGTGGAATAACTCCAAGACTACAAGATACACATTTTTTAAAATAAAGAATTAATCCTATAAAATGTTAGCCATTGTATATATCTCATAATGCACAAATTATTAGTTTCATTTGAACTTTCATTCAAGAAACTTTACATTTTGCAGCTATTGAGCAAATATTATTATGAAATCATATAACTTAATGAAGACTGTATCTCACTTCTCTAAGCCAGAGACTTATATGAGGCTAGTTACTGAACTTTCTCAATGAAATGATATCTAAGACAATTAAAAACAAATTTGTTTAAGTTACCCATGTTCTCTCCTTTTTTCTTCTGCCTATGCATACATTAACATGTGATCTCGCACCATATTCAGTTTGATGTTCCTAGGTTTATCTGTTTTATCATCATCTTGTTCACAGTCTTTTTACTGATGTCCACTCTAATCATTTATTCAATATTGGAACACTTTTCAAGATACTACTTTTAGACAATTTCCTGATCAAACAGTATTATATTCAATCTATTACAGGAATTTTGCTATTTAGCCATTATTTTCTTATCACTACATTCTTTAGGGCAACAATAAGCAATTTTAATCTATTATAACACACACCTTTCTGCCATGTCATTTAACATAGGTATGGAAAGAAGGATATTTAGACTTTTGTCAAGAATTTTTTACCTATTTAAACAGTGTCATCATATTATTATCAGCATCATCTGTATTTTATCTATCATCAAACATAAACCTTGCAATTACTAGAATCTCCAATATTCCAGTGTCATTTGTTATGATTAATTTTTAATACTACAATCACATAAATAATACTGAAAGCAAGTGAAGTTAATATTAATAATATTGATATTTGAAAATTAGATTTTAATTGTTCATTATGATTGTGTTTTTCGGGATTTTTTAGACATAAAGTTTATGTTGCCCAGACTGATCTCCTTCTCTTATGCTCAATTAATTCTCCTGCCTCAGTCTCCCAAGTAGATGAGACTACAGATATGTGCCTCCTATGGCTGTATGTTTCATTTTAAAAGAGATCAATTTCATAGTGATGATTCTTCAAACTAGGAGGTATGACTGATGAAAACAGTGAACTTTCCTGGCATATGAGATGCCCTTAGGGACTTTGTTTGATCAGAGACTAATCTTTAGATGCCAAGAAATTGATTTTACTTTCATTTTAAGTAAGCTTTGTTGTTTGAATGAAAATGAGCTTTGTATGACATTTAGAAGTTCGAAACAAGAGTTAAACTGAAAGTATGCTCTTTTTCTCTTGTCTAGTGGTTTACATATTCTGTAAAGTGATGGTTTGAATGGATTCATTTCTAAAATTTGCAAAATTACTTTTTTGGGGGTCACCGTATGTTTGTAGTAGAGAAACTAATGCATTGAATGTATTCTGATCTCAGGCACTGATTTAAATGCAGAAAAATATGAGCTAAATGTGCAAGAATGAGCAAATTAAAGGATTAGTGGGTTAGTGAATTAACATAACATAATTAACATAATACAGTTAACATGGATTAACATAAGATTGATTGGTTTTGTCATAAAAGCAAAACAAACTTGCTTTGTTTTTACATGTGATGCTCTCCACCATCTTATAATGCAAAAAAGAAGCTGACAACAGATGGCAAACAGATGCAGGTATCACACTCTGGGACTTCCTTGCTTCCAGAAAGGTGAGCTAAAGAAATTTCTATGTAAACAACCTAGACTCTGCTATGCAGTTGTACCAACAGGAAGTGAACTATAACAAAGAGTAAAATATGGGAAACATGTAAAAACATGCAAAATATGGGAAACATGTTATGATTTGTAACAAGCAATAACTGTGACTCTTCCATAGTTCCAGCTTTCACTGGGCAAGTTTTCCCTTTGTGACTCCAAATTTCACTTTGTGATTTGTCTTTTGGCCTCTGAGACCACCATTTTCTTCTTGATTGCAACACAATCAGGTGTTTTCCTGCAATTTTCTTGTTTTCAGTCCACCATACCTAAGTTTCTGAATGATCCTTAAATGGCATGATTATGAGTTGTAGAAATAATTGCAAAACCAAAGTTTCAAAATGAGAATTTAGACAGTAGAAATGGGAAAGGGACCTGGGGATGTGAACAATGGGAGAGAAAAGAAGGGAAGAGAAAATATAAAGGCTCAAGATGCAATGTGTATATGTCCAATTTCAACAATGAATATATTTACTATGTATCACAAACATATATTAATTAAAAGGGGAAATTAAATAACTTGAAACACTTACATAATGGAACTCTGAGTTGTTAATTACTCTACAATGGATTTCCTATGCCAAGGACCCTCTGTTGAACTACAGAGTTGGATTCTGGTTCCCTTTTTTTTTTTATTACTAATGTTTACAGCTCATGTTTATAATCCATGTATGAAGTTGGTTCAGGTACATAATGTATCTTGGTTCCTTTATTTAGTCCTTTTCCATCCCCTCCCTCTTCCTCCACTCCATATCTTTATCTTCTCATTTAATAAAGCTGTATTGCCCTATTCTTACTATCTATCTTTTATTTTGCTCTTTATATTTTGGTTTTCTCACATAAAAGAAACAATGCAAAATTTAAATTTGTGCACCTGATTTATTTCATTTAACATTATAGTCTCAAGGTGCATCAATTTTCTTGCAAATGAGTCTAGTTTCTAGACCTCAACTAATTTAGTTTCCTGTGTCCTACATAGGCAAATACCTAAATTTTGTCTTTTTTTTTTTTTTTTTTTTTACAGGGACTTGACTCAGGAACTTGCACTTGCCGGGCAGGCACTTGTGCCACTGAGCTATATCCCCAGATGATTATTTCATTTAGTAAGAAAAAATGCTTTCAGTGTTTTATCTGTGCCCAACAACATAATAACTGATGTGAATATATAGCCAATATATGAGAGGCCATACAATAAGTGGAATATATCTATATATGTGTATATCTATATATGTGTATATATATATATACACACACACACATATATATCAGGCTTTATGTAAGTGCAGGATTAGAACACAAACTGTATCTGAAGCAAGAAGTTTATTAAAATCTTTAAGGAATTTGATGCATTGTCTGAGTCGATCAGTAACTGGTTTGGCAGTTCTTTTTAGAAGGTGGATGATTTTGAAGTAGTAATGAGCATAAGATTTTACATACATTATAAACTTAATCACTGTTGTATTTTAATAAGGCTTCTTTTCTGTCAAAATTAAACTTTAAAAAAATGTCATGAGCCCATCTCAAGGTTTGGTAATTTATTTTTCCATAATTATATGACGCCTTTGAAACTGTGATATGTTTACAAGATTCACATTAAGAATACTATTATTGCTAACTAATCAAATTTACATTTAAAGTTTTCTATTGATCCTAAAATAAATTTTTGAAGTTCAGAGAGGTTGTACTATTTTACCTCATCACAAACAATGCCCAAGAGTATTGAGCATGTTTTCAAATGTTTTTGGGTGTTTGTATTTCTTCTTTTAAGAAGTGTGTACTCAAATCATTTGCCATTTTAAATGGATTATTTATTATTTTAGTATTATTTTGAGTTCTTTCAATATTCTAGATGTAATAATTGTCTATGAATAAGTAGTTAGCAAAGAATTTTTCTCATTTCATGAGTTGTCTTTTCACTCGGTTCGTTATTTTCTTTGTTTTAGAGGAGATTTTTAAAATTCATTGTAATTGATTTTGTCAAGTCTTGCTTCTGTCTTCAGAGATTTGGGGGTTTTATTAGCAAGTCAGAATGGTCTCAGAGTTTCAGGCTTCACATCAAGTTCTTGAATCCATTTTTATTTGATCTGATTTGGACAAGGTTAGAGATAGAAGTTAATTTTTAAACATCTCTATGTAGATATCCAGTTTTTCCAGCAACGTTTGCTGAGAGGGCAAACGTTTCTCCAATGTCTTATTTTTGGCATCTTTGCTGCAAATTATTTGGCTGAAGATGCCTGGATTTATTTCTGAGTTATCTTTTCTGGTCTACCCTCTATGGGTTTATTTACACGCCAACAGAAAAAAGAGTAAGAGGAAGATAAAACTAAGAATAACGTTGAAAAAAACATTTAAAAGGAAATAGACACATACAAAAAAAATATCCCCTAAATCACAAAACTCCAGTGAAGAAGCAAGAGAAAGACAAAAGAAAAAAGCAAAAAACAAGTTCAGGACATTTTTTTCTAGTTTTCCATGCCTCCTGCCTTGTTGCCCAGAATTGCTTTTGATATTCTAGGTCTCTTCTGGTTCCATATGAATTTCATGATTGTATTCTCCAGATTTATGAATAATGCTATTGGTATTTTGGATTGGAATTATGACTGCAATTATGATAAGTTTGTGTAACAGCTTTGAAAGTATAGCCATTTTGGCTATACTGGTTTTGCCTACTGAGGAACAGGGAATATTTTTTTTTATTTTCTCATATTCTCTTCTATTTCCTTTTTCAGAGTACTGTAGCTTTCATTGCAGAGATCTTTCTCTTCCTTAGTTAGGTTGTTTTCTAAGTATTTCATTTTACTTCATGCTGCTAGGAAAAATATTCTTCCCCTAATTTCTCTCCAGTGAATGTTTTAGTTACATTCTTGTTTTGGGGACAAAATACTCAAAACCTACAAGTTAATGGAGGATATGTTTTGGCTTGCAGTTTGTAAAGGTTTAAGTCTGTAGTTGGCTGGTACCAAGGCTAGGTGCAATGGGAGAGGGGCATGGCATAGAAGAAACTGTCCATGAAATGGCAGGCAGAAAGCAGCAGAGAAGATCAAGGTTGGATGATACACCCTCTAAGATAGGCTTACACCTTCCAACTAGGCTTCACCTGTCAACATCACACCCAGCTATAAACCCATAAGCTCACTAACCCAATATCACGTGCATGGTGCAATCACCTCCATAAAGCCCCTCCTAAGAGCACACGAGGCTTTGAGGGATTTCTAAATGTAAGCCATAACAGTGAGTTTATTATTGTTGGACAAGAATGATACTGATTTTCAGCTGTTGACTTTACATCTTGCTATGCTACTCAATTTGATTTTTTTTTTTTTTGGTACCAAGGATCAAACTCACAATCTCACACCTGCCAGGCAGTCGCTTACACCACTGAGTTAAATCCCTGGCCTCAATTTGAGTTTTAATTCTAGGAGTATTTTGATGGAGATTTTGGTGTCTTTGATGTAGAATATCATGTAATCTGGAACTAATGATAATTTTACTTCTTCTTTCCTTATCCATATCTTTTTTATTTATTTCTCATGTCTAGTTGTTCTGGCTAATGTTTCAGGAATGTGTTAAAAAGGAGAATTTAATCAGCCACCGTTTTGTGAAGGGGTAGATTATTTAATATAGAGCCTCAGAAACATTTAAATTAACTTCAACTCAGGATTCCAGTGTTACCTTCCCGCTGGGTGAAAGACAGTCATGAGAAACAATCTAAGAGGGTGATGGCTATTCCATACACCTTGAGAAGTTTAAGATCAATCTGGTAAAGACATGGGGCCTTACCATTGATGGTGAGAAGCCAAGACAGGCATGCATCTCTCAAGCCAAGCAGGCCACTTGAATCTTTGCCCTGCAGTCTACAACCAGGTTAGATTTGCTATCTGGTTACTTTCCTCATCTACAACGTGAGCAAGCACACATCTCAGCTTGGACAATTGCCACAGCTTACACTGAAAGCACACAGGGCCCTCCAGAGCAAGAGGGCATGCCACAAACCTACTGACCATAAAGCTGGGCACTGGATCCCAGAACTGCAGGTCCTGGAAAGAAACCGCTCACACAAAAATACAAAGAATTTTTTTTTCTTTTCCACATCTCTGGCCATTAGAAAACACAAATTAGAACAACGTTAATTTACCAACTTACTGAAGAAAGAATGACTATCATCAAAAAACAAAATAATAACAAATGCTGGCAAGGTTTCAGAAAACAGTACCCTTCCACATTTTTCATGGGAATGTAAACTAGGGTAACCATTATGGAAATCAGTATGAAAATTCCTCAGGAAACTAAACTAGACATTCCATTTGACCTAACCATTCCCATTCTAGGTAACTTCCTGGAGGTTTTAAAGGTATCATATTATTATATACTAGGTGCATCATTGTAGGTACAGCTGCACAGCTTTTTATATATAAATCTTGGAAGCAACCTACATAGCCATCAACAGATGAATGAATAAAAAAATGTGGCATTTATACACATTGCAATGCTCCTCTGCCATGCAGAAGGGTAAACTTGAGTCATTTGTGGATGAATGGATCTTGAGAAAATAATATTAAGTAAAGGAAATAAGACACAAACTTGACTATCTCCAGGTTTCTTTTAAATGACAAGCTCAAAATATAAATAAGGAGCAAAATAAATGATAATGGGACATAGGAATACAATTGAGTTGAGATAAAACCAATATTCACTGAGTATATTCTATATGCAACTCTATAGATTAATCTGAACTATTACTAAAGCATCCTATTAAGTAATCAAGAGGTAACAGCAAAAGACTAGTGAATCCCAGAAGATTCCTGTTCTCTCAGGTACCTATTAATGAATAATAAAAGGCATTCAAAATGGGTCTCAGGAGTTTTAGACTTTGTGTTTCCCCCAGAAGTCTGGTAACCAAAGGCCTTCAGATTTCAGGTGAGGTTATAAAATATAGGTGAATTTGAGTGTAGAAACAACGTATGACATCTTTGGCTCAAAGAGCTCTTGTTAATCTCTAGCATGTACTACCAGAAATCATATAAAAGGATATTCATGCTAACTCTTCTAAAGACAAACAAGTTAGTTTGTAGCATAATATTGACACAAATAGAAAGTATTTTCATTAAAAATCCCGCAAAGATAAAAGATGGAATGGTCAAATTTCTGACAGTATTGACTAGCCTCATCCTGAAGCTGGACAGAGTAGATTCTAAGAATGTCAGGAACCCATGAATAGGAAATGGAAATGATATGATACATGGTGATGTTATGTTGGAGTAGATTAAAATTTGCCTTTGTGCATAATGAAGACAGTGTCTTGAGTCTTAGATTTTCATCCAATATTATAAAAATTGAAAAAGTTTAGATTTAAAAAAGCATATTCCAGTTATGTTTCTGAGTAGGAGATCTAAAAATAATGTTCAAGAATGTTATTTTAATAAAGTGAATAGAACCATGTGAAAAGCAATGACCAATAGACAGCAGATGAGATGCATCTTGTCATTATCACAGGGCAAAAAAGGTAACATTCTGAAGAGGAGGCAGCACATGGTTCTATCATCTTGTTTTGAAAGCCTGTGTTTTTATTGTTTTGGGTTCATTATGGTTTGTTTGTCTCTTTTACTTTTTGTTTTTCTTTTCTGTTTTTTTCTCTTTTACATAAAAAGAAATACTCTCATCACTGATAAGTTATGGATTTTACTTTTGTATTTCATTATTAGATTGCCCTCCACAGCCTACCATATATGCAAAAGAGTAAAAATCTTTGAATAGTTCTTGTACCACTATCGTCTAGTTTGGATTCAAATTTGTGGCCTAAATAAATAAGTGCCTGATTAGAATATGCAACCAATGTTTAAGTTATATACAAAAAATGCTATTGCCAATTTTTAATATCAATTATACTTGAAGTATATACACAAAACAAGTATGTACAAAACCCAAAGATCTTACTTATAAAATTAAGGACTTTTAGGTTCATAATATTTCACTAGACATATATTATCTTAAAATTTAGAATGTGTTTATTCATGGTGATAACTTATCCATAACTTATTTTATTATATTTTTTCTTTTAGTTCCCTGCATTATCAATAAAAGCTGGAATACATGTTCATATGCCATAAAAATCAGTACATAACCAATCTATTTAAATGTAGAACAAGGTATTAGAAGCATCTGTTGTAATGTAGCCCTACAAATTCCGTAAGAAGCATGTGTCTTAGGGATTCACTGAAGCTTATGTGCTTTGGTGTACTTTCTTTCAGAAATTAACTGATAGAGTTGATAAAGTTAATAAAATAAGAATAAGTACTTTATTTTAAATTAGACTCCATGATGTGAGCAAATGAATAATATGGAATGGGTGCACCTTTTGTTTTCAGATTATCAAAGAACTTATTTTTTGTTGGTGTGATCATTATCAATTAAAGTGAAACTATCAATAGGACAAGAATTCCTATTACAATCTAAATACTCATATGCCTTAAATACTCTTATGTCCTAAATATTAACAGTGGTGCCTCTGACAGCACATTTTGTTCTAGGACAAGTATACTACAATGGGATCACACTGCCTGTCAGCAGCACAAACTGCATCTTCTCCAGCTTCCTGGTCACAGGCATCCCAGGGCTGGAGGCTGCAAACATCGGGATCTCCACACCCTTCTGTGCCGTGTTCCTTATGACCTTGGTGGGCAACGTGACCATCATGACAGTTGTCTGGAGGGAGCACAGCCTCCATGTGCCCATGTACCTCTTCCTGGCCATGCTAGCTGCCTTCCATCTGGGCCTGTCCCTCGTCACCTTCCCCACCATGCTGCGCATCTTCTGGCTCCGTGCTCTAGAGCTGACCTTCCCTACCTGCTTTGCTCAAACGTTCTTTACTCACAACTTTCAGAAATTTGAGTCTGCTATATTCTGGCCATGGCCTTAAACCGCTGGCACTATTCTTCCAGCCTCACTCTCAGGTGACCTCCCGGGAAGCCGTGGCTATTCTTCTGCCAACCTTGGCAATAGAGGTGCCTATTCTCATTCTCTTGGACAGACTGCTTCTGTCACTCCAGTGTGCTGTCCCAGTCTTACTGTCTGCATCGTGACATCATAAAGCTCATCCTGTTGGGTATTTAGGACAAGACAACTTGATAACTGCATCAATAAAAATTAATTTATTTACACATAGTTGTCAAGGTCAATTAAAACTTCTTAGAGTTGTGAGGTTAAAATTTATATAATATACAACATAACAATGAAGTCTAATGCAAAATATAGATGTTAGCTAAAATTAGAGTGTCATAAATTGACTCACTGGTTGTGACCATGTATCACATTAATATAAGGTATTGATGGTACAGAAAAGCAGAGTGATAGTAAGGGGATAAGTGCAAACTAAATCCTTCAGACTTCTTTTTCTGTAAACCTAAAATTTCTCAATACAGTAAAATCTACTATCTATACACCTGAAACATCACAATAAAGAGATATTGGATAATTTATTAACATAGTTTAAAATCACTTCAAGAACTTAACATGGGAGATGTTCAAGCTCGAGATACATACACTGTGAAACTCTTATTTTTAAATTTTTCTATAAAGAATCTATATTAATCTTGCAAAATCATGCAGACAGATAACTAGGAGTCTTGGCCTGGGATGGAAATTTAACAAATGCAATTCAGGATTGAAGAGTATCATTTCATAAGTGTGAAAGGCAAGATTTAGTAAATTAATCCAAATACTAATTGTGAGGTCTCAGGTATAAAAATAATTACTCAGGATATAAAATTCTCAAAAGACTTCTCATCCAGGGATTATTCCCTGGGTGGTTCTTATAAAAATCCGTGCACAGTTGAGATAAATATATACACATTTTTCTAAATTCTTACAAGCTAGGCATGACTGTTGTATCTACCTCTTATAAATATTCCTATAGGAGAGGTTAAGAAGAAAATCGAGATCTATCGTTTATGCTATTACTACTGCTCTATAAAAATGTATACAAAAGGTAGGTTAGAATAATTAAGTGCTTAAAATTGCAGGTTCTGTAGTAGCATCTCTAGATTTTAAAACAAACTTTCATCCTGCGATATGACCTTGGTAAGTTAAACCTCCAGGGTCTCAGTTATTATCTGTGTAAAGCTGGGATAAAAAGAGCTGTGTAATATAGTAGTTGTGAACCTTAAATTGGACAATATATGTAAAATATATGTAAAAAAGGAAGTTTTAGAAAAATATTTCCTACTTCACAAGCAATGATAAATATTTTCAAATATTATTATTCTTTACTATTTCTGCTGTATTGGCAATTCCCATGAAGATATGTGATAACTTCTGTTTAAATGTGGTGATATTTAAATCCATGCTATCTTCTATGAGATTATACTGCTGGAAGACAACCATATAAATGAAGCAAATTCTGTCTTAAGTAGCAATTATAATTGTAGTCATACCACAATGTTTTCAATAAGTCATTCAGACAGTTCTCTCTCTTTCACTTTTTATTAAAAGCTGTGCATTGATCCTGTCTTCCATTAGTTCAGAAATTTTGCATTTTTTTCTCACCCATATTAAGGGAGAAGAGGATAAAGTATATGGGAGAATAAAATAAATAAAGAATGTGCATTGATAATGTAATGATGTACCCTAGTTCCTGCTAAAGAAAGGATAATTTATACTAATGTAGGGGAAGGTAAGTATTTTTAAAAGCAGAGCAGTTTTCTTTCTGCTTGGTGGCACGCAGGCACAGCATAGTAAGTGGGCCAATGCAGAGTTCAGATTTTGCTGTATCATTTAGATACCATCCACTGTGTCCAGACCTGAGGTTTCCCAAAATTGCAGTTTAAAAATGTTGATAAATATATATTTCACCATTGCCAAAATTAAAATTTGCTGATTTAAAAACAGACAGTGGGAAGTAGGGAGATAGGTCTTTCTCAAAGGGATGAAAAAGATAAAAGATAAATGGAGGAGGAAGAAAGGAAAAGGAAAAGAGAAAAAAAGGAAGTTAAGATTTATATGTATATGTATTAATTCCTCATGAGGTATGTTAACATTATGTCCTAATATAAAAATTAAAAAAGAACCATTGTAATGAAAAAATTGTGAAAATTGGATCCAACTATCATATCTGTAGAAAAGAAAATGGCAATCACTCTACTCTGTGAAACACTGTATCAGTGTGGAATAGTGAATAATAATGACCCTTGACTTTTTCAGTGATTTTCTTACTTGAATGAGAACATACTATACTCTGAATTTTTATTTGTGTTGCCAACTCCATGTTAGAATCCTTGTAAGTTAGTCTTATTAGGGTATGGACAATATTATATCATTTTAAATTTAATGTTAACTCCATTTTGATCTTCAAGGGTATAGATAACTAACAGATGTCTGAGTTTTGTTTGTGGTATGAAGTTAATCCATCAGAATATATTTCACACCCTTAGGATGGGAAACAGGAATTGGGAGCACAGTGTTTCCAGTTATATATCAGATTAACATCAAACACTTCTCTCATTTAATTTGTCCACAGTCAAAAAAAAAAAAAAAAGAACATTTTCTCCCATATTCTAGTAAGTGTTATGGTGAGAGACTAATCAAAGTTTTACATTTTAAAGTTAATTTTTCCATTATGGTGATAAAAAACAAAACATATACACATAGAACAGTTAAAAATTCAAAAGATATACGCACGAATTACATTGTTAAAACAATTGACATTTTAAAAAACAAGAAAATAAATTGCAAATTAAACTATTTTTGTGACATGCACTTTTGGTTTAAAAAGAAAAGGAAAGTGTTTTATAAAAAGGGATTTACTACAAAACATTTTTATTTAACAATGTATCTCAGACATTGTCATTCATGATGTTCATTACTTCCACTCCATCTTATCAAAAGTAATGATTAGGGCTTGACTAGAATCAAAGAAGTTTGTACTATTGTTTATTCTAGATATTATATCTCTGTTCTTCATGCAG
>RJWM01037549.1:0-17358 GCA_004363535.1 Dasyprocta punctata | reverse complement strand
GAAACAGTGGGAACAAAATAAAAGAGCTCCCATTAAAGTCTTACAATGTTAAATTACTAAGTTATGTAATATTACAATAAGATATTTTGTCATGGAAGCAAGAAAGTCTGTTTTTATGAAAATCCAATGTTCTGAAATAGGTCAACATCTGGAACCCCTCAATGCATTTTATAACCCTTGAATGAAAATTACAATCCCAGGTTTGCTGGGTATTGTACACCATATATAATTACTGTCCAGAGTAAACTGCTAGGTATATAGGGTGATGACTTGAACACAAGGGAAAAAATACCCAGATTTATATTTTGGCCTCTTTTCCATTTCCTTCTTTATTCCCTACAATAGGCACCCATACAACTAATCTGACCAAATAAATCTTGGAAACAATGTGGATTCTATTCATGATGCATTTTATGTAAAACACTGGTCAGTAAAGTTGGAAATGAACCTCAAAAGTAATAATTTCAAAACCACTTCAGCATATTATAAAAGTAACTTTGTCACATGATCTAATTTCTATTTAGCTACCTGAAATTTAGTGATCCATCCATGTTGACAGGTCTGCAAAACCCATACCACCCTTTTAACAGGCGTGTAGTATACACGCCCATCCAAACCACACAAGTACACAGAGATACCATCTTCCCACTCTTCATAGGGCTCTACATTAACATTTGCTCTAATGTGGTGAGGATGTTTGAAAATATAAAAATCACAAGCTTTTCCAGATGACCTTTCGACCTTGATGTTTAATGCATAAATTCAAGTGTAAGAATACAGATTTCAGTACCTATGTCATTTTCTTGAGGTTAAATTTAAGTTTCAGGACAAAATAACCAGTAAGATTTTCCTAGGAAAGTAAAAAATTTGAACATTTATTGCCTCCAAATCAAGAATATCAAATTATTTACTAAAGTTCAATACAGTAAAACAAACTTTACTTACATTATTAAATGAATTACTTTAAATATTTAACACCACAGTCAAACGTGAATATTAATATAGAGCCTTCTCTGCCAAAAGAATATAAAAATCCTAAATTTAATTAAACTTAGGGGCCTTCACCAAACTTGCTGCAAGTTTGGGGACATAAATATCCAACAGCCATAAAGCTGTGAAAGCCCCTATAAGGAATAAAATAAATCCCACTTGCCTCAGACTGAACAGGGCAACACTGAGACTCAGCCTCAGCCTGTCCTATGGCAGGGCTATAGGAAGAAAAAAAGTTTTAATTTTAGAAAAACATTACCCAATTAATTTAAAAGACATGCATTAAAAAAATTTTTTTTTAAATCCCAATGATCAAGCAAACAAAGGAAAAAGAGCAGTTCCTTTTGTCTACTACAATTTCACTTGAAGCCCACTCTTGATTTTGGGGGGAATCTCCCCCTAAATAAATTTAATTAAACTGAGTTAAGTTCATTACATAACTTGATCAGTGGAATAGCTATTTTCCCCACATCTAACAGCAATTGTGAGAGAAATTACTAAAATACAATGTATTCAAATCATAATTATTGCACCCACTGGAAAGCTGATCTCCATCTGCCGGTCTTATTATTATCACTAGTAGTAAAACCTTTTATAGAAACTAGTGCCAGACAAAATGTTTAAGTTGTTTCTGTTTTTTAAATATAGTTAACAGGAGTGGACAGAAGGTACAGCCAAAACTGCCGGCCCTATTAATCTTACAACTTCCTTAATTATGGCAACCACAAGTACCTGCCTGCATATATCAAATCCCAAAAGTAGTTTTGTGTGAGGACAACTGCAATTCACTTTGACTGAACTTCACATATTACCTAGGAAGCATAAGCCAAAGTAGAAGAGTTACTCAAACAATTTTTATCCACTCCCAATCACATGACAGACCCCAGAAGCACTTAGGTAAAAGGTACTAGAAGCTTAATTATCCTTGGGTGCACACAAAATTGATGCTTTAAGTACACCAACTGGGGCAAAGAAAAACAAAGTATACTAAATGGGCACCACCTCTGAGCTATGTAGCTAAAAACACAAGAAAGATAACATACCATGTATAACACTTTCAATTAATTTTTAGTAAGAATCTCATCACTTACTAAAAAGTTATTTTCTTCTTTCAAACCTCAGAGGGCAATAAACATTCATAGAACACTGGCCTTCTTTGCATAAAATGCAAGTAAAGCTCTATATCATTTTTTGAACCAGGTCTACCAACTCTTCTGCATTTTGCTGGGAGGACTATACATGAAATTTTTGAAACAGTTGGTAGGGGAGAACATTTCCTATTTAATCATTCTAAATTTTGCCATCTTAACTGTAAATATTAAATGTGTTCTCCTTCTGAGTGTCTTTTTGAAAGAGGTTCTTGCCATATAGCCCAGGCTACCCTCAAATTTGTGATGATCCTCATATGCCTCAGCCTCCTTAAATACTTTCAATACAGGGTTTTGCTTTTCTTGCAGTATAAAAGTATGCTGCCAAGTCTAAGTATGTGCATATCCAAAAGAGTCAGTTAAGTAGCACGTTCAGTGGAAGAAGGATCTGAGACTTAGTTGCTAGCGGAAGGAAATATTCTTCATGATATATGGATGTTTTCTTTTCAAACTGGAATATTTTGTATCTCAATGGTACCACAGCACAAGAGCTATAAAATCAGTGGAGCAAAGTTAAATGCAAACTCTTGCAGTTAGTATTTTTTCAATATAATTCCCTAAAAAGTTTTAAACTTCAAAAAGCTCATAAAAAAACTTCAAACTGCACTTTTAATCAAAACCTTCATGTAAGTTACTAAAATATTACCATTTTCTTAAAGTCATGCCCCCAAACAGACCAACAACAGGTTTATTATAAGAGACTTGCAAATGCAGTCATTTCTAAAGAAAGTTCTCTAAAGGAACACAGTACTCAAAATTTCCAAGGATGAGGGCTAGGGATATAGCTTAGCGGAAATAGCTAACGTCCTGAGTTCAATGCCCAGCACCACCACCATCAAAAAAAACCAAAAAAAACAAAAACAAAAAAACACCCAAAATTTCCAAGGATGAAAAATTTACCAGTAAAGCCAGGCTTAATAACAGAAGGTACCCATCTAATGGAATGAACAATGTAACCTTCCAGGAATGTAATAAAAGTTGCCAATGTATTCTCAAACCACCCTCACACAAGTCAGGTTTACATCCTCAAATATACATAGAACATATAACAACTACTACTAGCACAAGAAACTATTACTGCATGCACCTAAGCTTCTAGAATTTTGCACCCAAAAAGCTTCTGAGGTCCATGCAGTACTTAAGTTTCAAAAATAATCAGAAGGAAATGAATGAATGGGTCTGGCACTAGGTTCTAAACATCTCAGCAGGAAGGAAGAAATATTAAGGTTTACATTTTAAATTCTATGCCATCTGAGGACACCAAAGGGTGTAAAAATGTGACATGATATAAAGATTTCATACTCTTCAAGTAATGATCCACATGTATCTAAATTCTTTTGTTAACTTATGTATTAACATACAATTCTATACATACACCTCTGTTTAAAACATGCAGCTAAGAAACAATCTATCATTCAAAGACAAAATCCAATGATTTATCAAAACTGCATTGGTAACTATGATTTTTATTTTGTGGACATCTACTGTGGCATGCATGTGTACAAACCTTTCAGGCAGTGGTCCACAGCTGGGTTATGAATAAAAAGGCATAAATTTTTCTCTCATTTTATTACAATGAAGTTTAACAGTACAGAAAAAGTCACATGACCTTGTTGGGTCAGATTTCTTAAACCCTGCAACATGAGGAGTTCTAAATACATTAAATATTGTTACACATTCAGACTTCCAATGTACAGGTTACTTGGAAATAGTTACAGCCCTCACCAAGCTAGGTTGGGGACATGAAGTCCAACAGCATCTGAAATGCTGTGAAGGCTTAACTTTACAAATAGCAATGTAAGCTTACAGAACTTGCCTTTATTAAGGTGGTATGTTCATGTAATTCCAGCGCCTTCACAATTTAACGAACCAAATTTACTATACTTCACTTCTAAAAACCTAGATGAAACATGAAAAAGAAGCCATACAGTATAAATTGCAACTTCAGGAAAAGTTCCTGCTTTATTATTCCAAATAAATTTTTCCCATGTAAAATAAATGTCCAATAGTTCCTGGTATGTGGGAAGATAATGTTTGTTAAAGTCACAATGAAGCCTTATTGACGGAAGCTTGGCTATATAAACAGCACAAGTTGAGAAAAGGTTTAATCTCCAAACCTATTAGACTGGATGAAGCAAGATCAGTAACGGCCACCTTGCGACATTACAGGAGGTCTCATTCCCATTGGAGGTCGAGGAGGCCCACCTTGGTAAGGGGGCACCATCGGCGGTCCCTGCCCATATGGTGGCATAGCACTAGGAAGGTAACCTGGCATGCCTTGATGATGACCACCATATTGACCTAAAAAACATATTTCAAACACAAAAAAATAGAATGAGTTGGTATATGAATTGTACTTTAACTGCAATGCACTTTTCAGATAAATTTAACATTTTATATGTATATCCCCAGAAATCCACTAAATACAAAAAAGGAGGAATACCATGAGGTGGCATTGGAGGTCTCATTCCTTGCTGCTGTGGGATGCCTGGCTGTGGTGGCATCATACCTCCAATGGGTCCAACTGGTGGGTTACCGATTGGGGCCTGTCCTGGTCTAGGAAGATTACGTTGGTATTTAGGTAACTGTGCCCTTCTCTCTTCCTATGAATAAAATTAAACACAAAATGTTAAATACATGAATGCAGGCAGGTTACTTAAGCATAAAGGCAAGAACCTGAAATCTTTACTTCTAAAATTTTACATTTCTCAACTAATTACTTTTGATCCCTAAAACCAGTGCAACCACTCCATGCCTTAAGAAAATCTTGTTTTGTTATGTTTGCTGATAGAACCTCACTATGGAGAGTTCAGGCTGGCCTTGGAACTCACTACGTAGTCTAGGCAGACCTCAACCTTGCGGAGATCCTCCTGAGTGCTAAGATTATAGGTGTGAAATATTGCCAATAAGTGCCACTGATACTACAGCTGTAATATCACTTACGATAATACCTGAAATAAGGCTAATAACTTTACAGGATTTTCTACTTCAACAAGAAATTGTACACATACTACTACCAAAGTAAGTACTATCAAAATAAATTCCTTCACAAGGGCTTCAAGGGACCTACAAGTTTCTTTAATCAATATACGCATATTATTGCAAATACTAACAACAACAAAAAACTGCTTTCATGGTTTTCTGAGTCTATGTCGTTCATGCTGACTTTCAACTCCTGACTCAGTTGCCCACTTTGTCCCTGCTGCTCTCTTCTATCTCCTTACCCAGTGCTGAGACTACAGGCATGTGCCACAATGTCCATCTAAAAATGATTTTTAAGAGAACTAAACTTACTATCTTCTATCAGAAATATGAGAAGTATCTAAGACAAAAGTATAATAACCATCCACTTTATTATTTTTATTCATAATTATTTTATTATCATTTATTAAAAATGAGAATGGTAAAAACCATTTGGTAAGTATTAAATCATCCTAAAAACATCTCAGTACAAATTAACAATTTTCAAATGGACATGGTACTACAATTTTTTTTTTCAATCAAATGCTGCTGGTATAAAACTGAAAACAACTTACCAGTGATATATCCTCATCTGGATGGATCAACTTACTGGTTGCACTGGTGGTTGTAAGTGTAGCAGGCTTACTTGTTATTGAAGCTGCTGGTTTTGCTGCAGTACTATTTGTAGTACTAGTGGTTGAAGCTGTAGACTGTGTATAAGCAGGGAATGTAGGTTTTGGGGGTTCTGTAGTTGTGGCAGGAGTACTATTTAAGGGCTTGAAATCTGTACCAACAGGTCCTTGAACAGCTGCCTGAGCCTGTAAAACACAATCTTTCATCAATGAAACCTCAAAACCCAAAGCTGAGTTTATGAACAGATTAACTTAAAAAATAAGACATCAAATATATTAAAGGACCAAACTTTACATAAAATTAAAGTTAACAGATAAAAAAATGCTTCACAAAATTCAAAATAACCCTTAAGAATATCAGAAGATGCTGAGTTACAGTCATCATACTAAAGGAAACAAAACTTAGGTAACTTTTCAATGTCTTATCTCCTTATCCAAAACTTAAATCTCTGTACTTAACTATTCCAGACTGCTAAAATACAGCATACCAGAATCTAACATGACCTATTTCTACTGGTCTATATAGTTGCTTAAAGTGATTAATCTAAAAAGCAACTACAAAAAGTTGGAAACTATAAAACATGAGGATGTGGATAAACTCTACTTATTATGGAAATTAGTGCCAGTGGCAACACATTAAAGATATGTTCTTAAGACTTTTTGGTAAAAGTATCCTTTATATGACATCCTCCAAATTAGCAATGGCTAGATGATCATGGACAAAAGGGTTAACTTCGCAGGCTCTTTCAAATAAAAAGCTACCCATAACAAATGTGTTACTTTTCATAATACTAAACATCTAAAATATTAAGCAGGTCAACTTTACAACCAAATGCACAGAACTAAATTTCCTTATACTGAATATGATGCATTAAACACCATAAATCAAAATTAGCTTAACCATGCATCAGATTAACCATTGGATACTGTAAAATATTTACTGCTTACATGCTTTTAACCCTTTAGAACCAAAGGAGTTTGGGGTGCTCTTAGTTTTTCACTATGAATTCAAATTTCATACACAATTTGATTTTTAATGAATACCATTGATTTTACTTAAGAAAATTATATATTTTAAAGAACAGATTAAGTTTTTATGTAGGGTCCAAAGGGTTAATTTATAAAGCCATTTTAACAATTTTAAACTGCAACTTCCTGCGTACTTGTGCTGTGCTAGGAAACAGAGCTTTAGAAGATGCAGACAGACTTTCTGAATTGGATGAAGCTGTACTTGAGCTTGTTACAGGTGTCCCCATCTGTAGCATAAAAGAAAGGAAACAATGAAAAGTCTCCAAACAAATGGGTGAATTTAAGCCATGTGGCAGACTTTTTAGTATAGATTGGATCTTTGTAAATGCAAAATTTAATGCAGTCAAATGTCACTGTAAGAGGCAGGCAGTTAATGCATTTACAATAAACAAAGTATAAAGTATGAGCCTCAAAAAATCTTTAAATCCTGTATCAATAAACCTAGTTAACCATAGTTTCTTTTCTAAAAGTTACTGTTTTGCATTGTGATATTTCAAAAATATCTTAAACTAAGAATGCTTTAATAGTAACATTTCAATTTCATTTCATTGACTCTACAAAAAAATTGTACCTGAAAATTTAGCATTTATCTTGCCTAGCATGCATAAGGCCCTTAGTTCAATCCTCAGTACCAGCCAAAAATAAACAAACATTTGTAATTAAGAAAATCTCTACCCACAAAAGCTTAATATGCTTAAAAGGCACTTAAAGGTAATGTTTTTTTAACTTATCATCACCTCCAAGCAGAGAAAGTCAAACACCCAAGGAACAATCCAAAAAGGAAAAATTAATTAACACACACCTGATCTTAAATCCATCTACATAATTCTGGAAAAAAAAAGTGCATGCTATACATAACAGAAGCATCTTCCACTTACATTTTTAAAAAAGTTTTGAAAACTTTGAAGACCACTAGAAAAAATGTGACTAGATCAAAAGCCATTAAACAATCCCCTTCCAAGCAGAGTACAGCATTGTACTTTATCATGGTTCTAGACTACAGCCCAATAGCTGACATGCTAAGGTCTTAGGAACTTTCAACTTTGCCTCTGGCCTTATTTCACATTCCTATTTCAACAGGGAAAGGAGGACCTCTAAACATCACCATGTATTTATGTCCCCAGAAATTCAACTTTCATTTCTAACTATGAAGATAAAACATCTACAGCTATGAAAAAAACATACTAGCTTTGACTCCATTCAATCTCACCACTAGAGGAAATTCAGATGTGTAAACACAGAAAAGCACAGGCCACTTTTTTTATTTAAAGAAATTCTGACATGAGATGATTTTAAAGATTTTTATAAACTACACTCAGCCTTTAAATTTTAGTGCACTTTTCTTCAGCCGTTTCACCTTACCTGTCCGGCACTGGGGAAAAGAGGCTTAGTAACTGGAGGCTGTGGAGCAGGTACTGTTGCAGTTGGTGCAGGTGGTCTATTAAGAATACCTGGTGCTGAAACAGCCTGCGCCTGAGTCATTGGAGGAATTCCAGGACGTGGAACAGGGGGAGGCATGCCTGCAGAAGAAATGTCAGAGGGAACAACTCAATGAAACGTTTAGTTCAGACAAGAATGCTTCTAATACTGACTGAACCACTATTTAAGAACTTGTGCTTTGGTCCTTTCCACCAACTTAGCCTCAAATTTTTACTTCCTTCGTTAATGCTTCAGGATTTTCACCTGTAGACCCTGTATATAGGCAAAATAGTAATCACGCTTACTGATAATATTCATCTGGTCAACTTCTTAAACTATGAAAATTATTTCAATCATCTACCAGCCAACTGTTTTGAATATTCCCTAGGTGAGATTTAAATATACCAGACTTTTAAATATCCCCTGAATGCTGAGGCAAATTTCAGTAAAAACTTTCACAAATCATACATCACACAAAGAATTTTTGAGTTATTCCTTTGATCATTTTAAACAAATTATTCTAAAATTTGCTTTCATTTTTCAAAATTTCTCAGTAACTTTTACTGACTTTGTTATCAAGTAAACACTGGATTATCCTTTATTCCTTTAAATGCCTACACATCTTACAGCATAATGTCCACAGACTTACAAGTTAATGACTTCACAGTAATAATTCAAAGTTTGCCCTTTTTTTTTTGGTACTGGGGATCAAACTCAACCTAGAGCCTGCCAGGCAGGTGCTTACACCACTGAGCTAAGACCAGGGCCCTATTTTTTGAGACAGAGTCTCGCTATACAGTTCAGGCTGGCCTTGAACTCACTTTGTAGCCCAGGCTGATCTCAAACTCACAACGATCCACCTGCCTCAGCCTCCCAAGTGCTGGGATTAAGGGCGTGCGCCACCATGTCTGACTCTGCTAATGATTTTTACTGTATCCTTTCCTATCAACTATGATGAGTACTTTTAAATGTTATGGATTGCAAACTGAATATGTACTAGCACAAACAGCAAAGGAATTAATTGTGCACTTCATCTACACACTTACATGGTTGAACAAATCTCTTTCCCCATGCTGTGCCTCATACTTTATTAAGCTATAAATTCAAGAACAGTTGGGGTGCAATGGCACACACCTATAACCTCAGCACATAGGAGGCTGAAGCAGAAGCTCGAAGCCAACCTGGGATCCGTAGTGAGTTTAAAGGCAGCCTGCATCACATAGTAAGACACTGCCTTAAAAAAACACAACACAACAAAACACATGGGTTCTTGCAATCACCAAATCGTATAAATCAACTGCTTTTCGAGACAGTCAACCCCTACACTGCTCAATGATTTACTGGATCTCATGTCTTGTCTAAAAAAATTCCTGAGAAACACACTCCTTTAAGTACATTATCAGTGCATAGGCTTTGTGACTAATTGACTTCCTTGACATCTTTTTTTTTTTTTTAAATCTTTTTGAGACAGGGTTTCAGTATATAATATAGTTCAGGCTGACCTTGAATTTGCACTCTTGCCTCAGCATCCTGCTGGGATTACAGGAGTGCACCACCAGATCAGACTTCTGACACCTTTTTTTTCCCCTCAGTATTTTAAAAAACAGGGGGTCCCATACTTAAACATTTCTCACATTAATTTTACTATTTTTTTTCCGTATTGGAAAACAGGGCCTTCACAGTGAGACACACCTTCAGCTCTATTTTGAAACAGATTCTCTCTAAATTGCAACTGCCCTGGATAGCCTCAAACTGAAGATTCTCCTGCCTTCAGAACAGCTGGGATTACAGACATGTACCATCACACCCAGCCAAATTTATTTTAAGAAACCTATGAATGAAGCCTTTTTCAGTTATAAGAAGGAAATTATTTTAACACGTCATACCTGGTGGCATGCCAGGCATGAGAGGTGGTATTCCTGGTCCAGGTGGCATCATTCCACCCATCGGCATCATTCTGTTAGAAAGCAAATTTCAAGAAACAAAAGTTAATTAACAGTAAAAACTATAAGAAAATATTTTGGCTAAAGATTGAAACAATACTAGATAAAAGACTTGACTTTTAATACAAATCAATCAATAAAGCAACCCACCACATACACTACAATAATCCTATCAAAATCCATCCTCTAAAAAACCCAAGAAACTCTTTAGTTTACCAGTAAGAGGGAGACAAATCAGTCTTAAGTGGACAAAAGTAACAATCACTGAGAAATATTACTGTATTTAATATGCACAGGAAACTTTATCTAAAATATGTGTAATTGGGAAGCAAAAATCACCCTCTGTCCCACCTGGAAAATATTCACACACAGTATAAATTAAGTAGAAAAGGTTTATTTTCAGAGTTTTCAGGTTTTTCAAAAGGACAATACTGAATATATTGTACACTGTGAAGAACTTCTGTTTTGGAGGAGCAAGTAAACACTACCACCAAAATTGATGATCAAAATTAGATTCAGATTGCCTTTCTTATTTTGAATAGCTACCCAACACTACATCATTACTTTTTAAAACCCCTATTTGCTTTGCTCGCCCCTAAAAATAGGCACCGGTGTCCAATTAACTAAAAAACATTAAATTATAATTTGTAGAGCCAGGTTTGCTGACCCACACCTGTAATTCCAGCACTTGAGAGCCTGAGACAGGAGGAGCACAGCAGTTATCGAGGCCAGCCTTGGCTGCATAATGTTCAAGGCCAGCCAGAGCTGCACAGGGAGACCCTGCCTCCAAAAACCAAAATAAAACCAAAACGAGAACAAAAACACCAAACACAAAGTCTGTCACCAGGGACATAGCTCAGGGGCACAGTGCCTGCCTAGCAAGCGCAAGGTCATTGGGTTCAACAATTCCTGGTACCAAAGGTGGGGAGGCGAGGATAAACCAAGTCTCTAGACTCAATTTAGGACTTTTTTGTGCTCAGTGCTGAGAATTAAACCCTGGTTATGCAACTGTCAACTCCATTTAGGACTTTTTATTCGAAGTTTAACCTCTAGGTTCTAATCAGGAAAAAAAAAAAGTCATTTACATTCTGTAACAAAGTATGTATTCTAGCAGAAGAATATATAGTCTTTCTTCAAATATTCTCATTATCAAGTCCCATCACTATCAGTATTGTGGAGAAAATAGCTGCACATTTCAAAAATGTTTAATGGTCTATTTCCTCACGTAATTACATCCTTTAAGAGACCTATGTCAGCTTGAAAATCTTAAAACTTTTAGTGAGAAAGATCAAAAGTCAACTGAATAGATATCATTAAACACACACAAAAAAATGACATTATGATTATACCTCCTGAATTACATTATGAATGAGATGCTTACATGTTTTCACCGCAAAATGACTGGGTGTATTTTCTCTGATGATGCAATCTGTGAAAATGTATGACAAAATCAAAATCTAACTGTGATTTTCAAAATACAGTGGGAAAGTGTATTGTATACCTCTCATATCCAACAATATCTAAGTAAAAGTGACGGCCATGAGCACCTCAGATTCATTTAGTTTTTGATGCTTTGACAATTATTTACAGTTTCCTTCCTGTCATAACTACGAAGTGTCACGGACAGTTTGTATCTTTAGAAACTCTAACCTACAACCAACTACTTAAGTATAGTAAACGCAACTGAAGCAGATGGCTGCCTATATACACACTAAAACCCAAACTTTCCTGTAGTGGCAAATTTATACCTTAAATGTATTGACTGACCCCTTACTACACAAGTCTAAGACTTAGCCCATATCTTCTAGAAGCAAAAAATGCCAAGTAACATTTAATTCTTATAATACTCAAGTTGGAAAAGATCATTACTAAGCACAAGCCAAACGAAAGCTTTCTTACCCAGGTGGCATTCCTGGCATGACTGGTGGCATTCCTGGCATCAGAGGAGGAACACCTGGCATTAAGGGAGGTATGCCTACAAACAAGAATTTCAACAACAAAAAATTATTAAGGAGTTGAAAGTAATACTTCTATACCTTATCAACAAAATTCTAAGAATGATCAACTTTAAGAAACATGCTACCTGGAGGCATTCCTGGTGCTCCAGGCACAGGGGGCAGTCCTGGCTGCGCTATTGGGGGGATATAACCTTGCTGAGGTTGAACAGGCTGTGGCTGAAATGAAGTTGAGGCTGCAGAGTCATCATCATCATATTCATCAGAATCATCTTGTTGCTTCTTTTTTTGACTTTCTGCTAAGAAAAGTTTTAATTAACATTTCCACAGATGCTGGGCGTGGTGGCTCACGCCTGTAATTCGAGCACTCAGGAGGCTGAGGCTAGAGGGTCCCCATTTGAGGCCAGCCTGGGCTACAGAGTTCAAGGCCAACCTAAACCGTAAAGTGAAACCCTGCCTTAAAAAAACCAAATTAATAAAAATAAAAATTAGAATTCTGAAATCTATCATCTACCACTAAATTTGTACTTGGTAACAATAACACCCTTAACAAAGGGAAGCTGCATTTTACGAAAATATATCTTAAAAGTTCACCTTGTGTTTTCTGTTCAAGAAGTCGCCGTCTTTCATCCATGTCCTTTTCTGGAATGCCTTCCATACCATATATTTCCAGTTCTATGTCTGTTCTCCCAGGTATTGCATTTGGTACAGCATCTATTGTCTCTTTATGTACCTAACATTAAAAAGCAAAGCTTTCATTAGATGAACAAAACTGTCTCAAACTTGCTTACAAGGAATTGCAAATTACTCAAATGGTAAAATGATTATTCAATGGATCTATAATGAGACTAACTGATCTGGATTCAATCCCTTGTTTTGCCACTACATGGCTTTATGACACTGGGCAAGTCACTTGACCTCCAAAGCAGAGTTAAACTTCTAGGGTTATTTTTAGGATTAAGTGATACCTAGGAAAAAAAACACCTAACAGAATACCTAACACAGAGTATGGTCTCAAAAGTCTCTAAACTGTATCTGCAATCTTTTTTTTTTTTTTTTTTTGGTACCAGGGATCGAACTCACAACCTTGTGCCAGCCAGGCAGGCGCTTATGCCACTGAGCTAAATTCCCAGCAATTTTAACTGCTTGAATTATTATCAATGAACAAGTGGTCCTACACAAAGCAGACATGTTTCAAGTCTGAATAAAGATTACGAATACTCTTTACATTGATGTTGGAGATGGAACCCAGGGCCTTATATATGCTAAGCTCTGCCACTGAGCTACCAGTCACCTCATCTTAATGTAAGACCATGTTTTCAGCAAGGAATGCAGTTCAGTGGCAGAGCACTTGTATGACAACGTATTTGTTAGTGCTGGTTTCTTCAGCAAATCTACTTTAGGTTAGCAGATGCCAAAATATTTATTGATTATCAGTCATCTGGAAATTTATTCTAAAAATGCAAATACTTGGGCCCCCACAAATAGCATTCAGTTTTTTGTTTTGCACTACTGGAAATTAAATCTAAAACCTTTGCACCAAACTACCTTCCCTACCTTATTCTTTATTTTCCAACACAATCTAAACACTAAACAGTCCAGCATAGGCACAAACTTTTAAGAGCTTTGATTATAGGCACACACCACCACAACCAGCTAAGCATTATGCTTTTAACATAATTTCCTGATGATTCTGATAAAAATTCAAGTCTGAGAACTACTGATTTAGAGTTGGCTGTTATTTGCCCAAAGCAATAGTTTTTCCTTCTTTAAGACATTTTTCATGTTTTTTTGAAGTACTGAACATTAAACTCAGGGAGCACTAAGCTACATCACCAGCACTGTTTTTTTTTAAATCTTGAAAAAAGGATCTGGCTAAATTGGCCAGGCCTGAACTTGCAATTCTCTTACCCCAGCCTCTGAAGCAGCTGGATCTTTTTTTTTTCTTCTCTCTCTTTTTTTTTTTTTTGCGGCACCGGGGATCAAACTCACAGCCCCACACCTGCTAGACAGGCGCTTAAGCCACTGAGTCAAACTCCCGACCCTAGTTTTTTGAGGCAGGGTCGCACTATGTAGCTCAGGTCAGCCCTGGGCTCGCGCTGCAGCCCAAGCCGGCCTCGAACTCACAACACTCCACCTACCTCAGCCTCCCGAGTGCTGGGATTAAAGGCAAGTGCTGGGATTAAAGGCGTGCGCCACCACGCCTGGCTAGCTGGATCTTAAGTAAGAGCCACATGTGGTTTTTCTTGCTATTCTTGATAAATGTAATGAAGGAAAGAGGTTGAGGAAGGAGGATCACTGTGGGTTTGAGACCAACCTGGGCTACATAGTACATTCAAGGTAAGCCTGAACTGAACAGTGAAACCCTGTCTTGAAACAATAAATGAATGAAAACAAAAGATTAGTTGGTTAGTTGTTGGGAAAAAAAACCCAACGAATCTACTTAAAATCCTCCATTCCTGCCAGGTGTGGTGGCGCATGTCTTTAATCCCAGCACTCAGGAGAGGCTGAGGTAGGAAGGAGGAGCGTTGTGAGCTCGAGGCCGGCTTGGGCTACAACGTGAGCACAGGGCCGGCCTGAACTACATACATAGTGCGACCCTGTCTCAAAAAACTAGGGCCAGGAGTTTGGCTCAGCGCCCAGTGCCACCAAAAAATAGATAGACAGATAGTATAAAATCCTCCATTCCAGTACAGCCAGAATAGATTCCTCAGGACTTTACTAATTAAAAGTTATCTGATCTCTAGTAAAAAGACAGAAGCAAGCATTGAAAGAAACCAGCTGCCAACCACCTAGTGTCTTAGAATTTCTCTTCTATAAAACTGGAGTACTTCTGCAACTTAACTGTTAAGCCTATGTCACAGGTTGCTGTGAAATAAAAGCACTGGTCAATTAAAAATGCTGCTAATGTGCTGGGGATGTAACTTAGTGGTACAGCACTTGTCTAGCAGGCATGAAGCTACTTCCTATTTTCTCTTTAAAGCAGTCTAACCAGTTTTCATCCTCAATGACCTCAAGACTTTGATTAATTCATTCTCAAGGCTGGAAGTATAGCTCAGTAGACAAAAAACTTGCCTAGCTCGCACAAGAACCTGAGATCGATCACATAGGTACATCAGCCCCCCTACTCACAAAAACCAACCCCAAGAACATGACTCAGTAACTCATTCTTAGCCCAACGTGGTGGCACACAAGACAGCTGAGACAGAAGGATTGCTGCAAGTTCTTGCCCAGTATGTATTACATAAGTGAGTTCAAGGCCAGTCTGAACTACATAGGTAGACCCCGTCTCCCCCCCACCAAAAAACACACCCTCATCTTTAGCTAGGTGTGGTGACACACACCTGTAACCTTAGCACTCTGGAAGGCTGTGGCAGGAGGATCACAAGTTTAAGCCCAATCCATGCAACTTAGCAAGACCCTGTCCCAAAAATAAACAGTAGTAAAAGGCCTGGGGATGTACTTCAGTTTGAAGACTCTCTGTTCCAGAACCATCACTCCTCACAAACAACTGCCTTCCAATACCTTTCAATCTCCTTGGGTGGTTCCCTTTAATCAATTTTCTGACCTCTAACTGTTGGGAGTGGCCCAGTACAGAATGCCCTTACACAGCTTTCCTGTCCACATTATACCCTCTAGGGAAGTACCTCTATTATTAGGGCTTTAGTCATCCTTATTCACCCCAAATTTGTGTTTCTAGTTCCACCATCTCCAAATTCCAGGTTATATTCAACTGCTTATATAACATCTCCATCATGATAAAAGACTGTCAAATTTAACACACAACTACCCTGTGGTCCTCATCACTAATCCTATTTTTCCTGCAGCTTTTCACAGTACATGAGAAATCATTTTTCATACTGTTTTAGAACACTCTGAGATCCTAATCCCTCACACCCATCTAATCTACCAATAAATTTTGGTCTGTCACTAGTATCTCTTGACTGGAATACTCTTAAGTCTCTTAACTAGTCTCCCTATAATTTGCAGACTAAATCCAACCCTCCAGCCAGAATGATCCTTTAAAAAAAAAAAGCATAACTGTATCAGAGTATATTATATCTCTACACAAATTCATTTCATTCAGAACTGAATAAATCCAAAATATTACAGTACTGCCCTTTCCTTGAATACAGGAGAAATCTTCTCGTGAGAGCCTTTAATTTACTGCTTCCCAGAAACAGTTCTTCCTCCTTCAGGTCTCTTCTCAATTTTGGATCAGCTTCTCATTCAGGGATTTCCTAACTGCAACCTTCTGTACAACACCTATTTTAGTTCTCTCTACCACTTATCACCTTAAGACAAACTTTATTTACAGGTTATTCCCTCCACAATATATATCTAAACTCCACAGTAGCAGAAATTTGTTTTATTCAATGCTGAATACCCTAGTGTCTAGCACAGTGCAGTTCCAGACATTTTCTGGGAACTGGGAGGAGGTGTGTCTTTTTGAGACTGGGTCTCACTATGCAGCTCAGGCTGGCCCTGAACTCACTTTGTAGACTAGGCTGGCCTCCAACTTGCAGCAATCCTCCTGCCTCAGTCTCAAGTGCTGGGATTACAGGCATGTGTCATCACAATCATTTTCTGTGATTGACGGAAATGTTCTATATTTACTTTATTGACAGTCATCTATCAGCCACATGTGGATATTAACTACTGGGAATGTGACTAGTAAAACTATGCAAAAACCACTTTAAATTTTAATTATTAAATAGCCCCATAAAACTTGTCGCTGCTGCAGTGAACAGCCACTAGTCTAACATATGGTATATTCAAACAAAAAGTAAATTATCACAATAAAACAACCAAATGAAAGAGGTTTATATAAATTTATTCATTTATTTCTGTGGCTGAGGATGTAACTCACGGTCTTGTGCACATTAGGCAAACTCTACCACTAAGTGAATTCCATAATCCTTACATAAACTTATGTGAAACCAATGCCTCACTGCCACCAAAGTAGTTTCTAATATGTAAGGATTCACTCATCTCACATTTCTCTAAGGTCTAACTTAGGACAGATTCAAGAAGCTCTAACACTGGCAAAAGCAGAACTTAGTTTGAATGTGGTATTAGATTGTAAAACAATTTCAACGATTTCCCTATGTTGTAGTAAATAGAATCAAGAAACTCTGAAATTAAATCAAGTACAATACTGCCATTTCAAAAGGAGTAAAAGGAATAAACTGTGGCATAAGCCTAGCCCTGGGCAACAGATTATAACAAATAAATCCTTCAATGGCAAAAAGTAATGGCAGCTAATTACAGATTAATTCTT